>BQNB010007438.1:35000-93562 GCA_026074375.1 Tanacetum coccineum | reverse complement strand
GCGGATTTTGCGGTTCGGTTTTACGGATAAAACCGCAACCGCACCGCATTTTGCGGTTTTATTTTTTCCTAAAACCGATTCACCAGTTTTTGCCGTGGTGTGGTTTTTGCGGATTTTACAGTTTTGCGGTTTGCGATGCGGTTTCTGCTCTCCCCTACCACAAATATCAGTTTGGGAACCTCATTTTGTCAAGTTGTACGAAATGCCTCATGGTTTGCTCGTTCCAGCTACCATTGAAGAGGTAAGTGCAGTGTGTATGTTGTTTCATGGTCATGTGAAAATTTCAACCCATTTACTCATGAATGGGTCATTTTGGGTAATTTTCTATACGAAACAGGCTATATAAAGCAAGTATTATGAAAGGGCCATCTCGCGAGTATCATCTATGCAACTAACTCAAAAATAAAACGAATCAAAATTCGATATGCAGCGAGATGATTAAAGCTCAAAATGGAAATGACCACTATTGTAGTATGATTTCATTTTGGTTTCATATAAGCTCAAGAGGTAAGTAGAGTCCTGGTTTGGTTTCATTTTGACATACAGTGTAGTATGATTAACGCATATAAAAGAAAACAAATTAAGCTAAAAATTAAAACCACAAACATAATTAAAAATACTCGATTGAATGACAACTTAATGCTGGAAACAATTAGGATATTGAATATGCTTATAAGAAATCAACTACATTGTATGTCAAAATGCTTATAAGAAATCAACTACATTGTATGTCAAAATGCTTATAAGAAATCAACTAGGATATTGAATGACAACTTAATGCTGGAAACATGTTAAGCCAATAGAAGATTGACCAAAACAATGGAAGCAGCGACGGAGCCAGGGGGGCTGGAGGGTGCTCGGCCCCCCTAACAATTGAAGAACCACCGTACATCTAAGTGAGAAGAAATAAAAACAAGAAGCAATTTGATAAAGAATCTATTTTTTTTAATGGAGGTTTTGAGGTCTGCTATTTTTATGAAGAAGATGACACAAAAAACAAATAAAAAATTCGTTTGTATATATCTTAATGATAGTGGTGAGTGGACAGTAGTTTATTTTCATTCAAAATTTCAACTTTAACCCTTATAGATTGTAATTTATCATAATTCGGCTAAAACATTGTAGTGAACCTATTTTGAAAAAAAAAACTACATTAGTTTGTATTATACTATAATGATTAAACCATACCCGCTATCATTTGTGTCAACCTTTGCCCATTTTATTCATTGAACACGTATGTCTTATCTAATCTAGTAATTGTATGTTACTACCTAAAAGAATATCATTGAACACGTATGTCAAACGATTTAAACTCGAATCTAGCTTCTAAATCAAAAAAATGTATATTACTACTGAAAAAAAAATTGAGCCCCCCTTAATACCAATTTCTAGCTCCGTCCCTGGCTATGCTATGAAAAGATGACACAAAAAACAAATAAAAATTCGTTTCACTCCGCTAGAATTATGAGAGACCATGACATAACCAATGGAACCGTTGTACCCATTTCTAGCATTTTAAGTTGTTTTAGAAATACGGGCACGAATGACTTGCCATCAAATTATGTGGCTCACACAGGTATGCATCTTCACTGATTTTGAGTTTCGGATTCAAATTTCATATGCTATCAAGTTTAAACAAATGCAACTATTAGTATGTAATGTGAACTTCTAATGACACGACATCTCTCATTCTCTCAGATATGGTGCAAGATGCGGTTACTCAGCAGTTGTCTACGCCCCGTATCGATGGTACCGGCAGCGACGGAGCCAGGGGGTGCTCGGCCCCCCCTAACAATTGAAGAACCACCATACATTTTAGTGAGAAGAAATAAAAACAAGAAGCAATTTGATAAAGAATCTAATTTTTTTAATGGAGGTTTTGAGGTCTGCTATTTTTATGAAAAGATGACACAAAAAACAAATAAAAAATTCGTTTCTATATATGTTAATGACAGTGGTGAGTGGACAGTGGTTTATTTTCATTCAAAATTTCAACTTTAACTCTTATAGATTGTAATTTATCATAATTCTGCTAAAACATTGTAGTGAACCTATTTTGAAAAAAGAGAGTACATTAGTTGGTATTATACTATAATGATTAAACCATACCCGCTATCATTTGCGTCAACCTTTGCCCATTTTATACATTGAACACGTATGTCTCATCTAATCTAGTAATTGTATGTTACTACCGAAAAGAATATCATTGAACACGTATGTCAAACGATTCATACTTCAATCTAGCTTCTAAATCGTAAAAATGTATGTTACTACCGGAAAAAAAATTGAGCCCCCCTTAATACCAATTCCTAGCTACATCCCTGGGTACCGGCACAACATGCTACACAATGGACGATATCAGCATCCCTTTTTTCAATACATCTAATTGTTTTCGGAGTATGGACAATCGCAACCTTAAACCAGTTTCTATGGAACACCAAGGTAAACATTGGTGCCACCTATGTAAGGTCACAATATCTCTCCACATTTGCTTAATAGAAGGGCTCGAGGACAGTTAGTTTACATAATCCATTTGTACTCTTCTTTTGAAGTTTCTTTTTCATATCAAACCTGTTAATAGTTTAACACGTTTCGCCATTCATGTCTCTAGAAAGCGTAGGCATTAGATGTATAATGACATTTGAAGTTTTCCCGTAGTAAAAGTTAATATAAAAATCATCTTTAACTCACAAATTATGGGTAACTAATTTAGATAAGCAATTCCAAACACCGCCAAAGCTGTGTACCCATTCTTCTTTGAAAAGATTTCTAGCAATTAGTTTACCATAATAAAATTTGTGTAGCACTAATTTGTAGAAAATGAAATGGATGCAATTAATAATGAGTAGTTGGTAACTTATTTTGTGAGTTTTCCGCAAATGACCGTTACTACGACACATTTTCACTGAACATTCTTAAAATGGAACATACCGTAGACCGTCATGAAATACGTTACGCCCCCAGTTACAGTTAACAAAATCACAGCTATTAAATTGACATGCCCATCTTAGATACCGCAAATCTAAAGACAGCTTTATACATGGATCAAATGTTAACGTCAAACTCAAATACCCCACTACAATTGTATGGGTAATAACCCATCCAACAAAGGAATCAACATTCGACAAAATCACGATGCAAGCGACCATTATACGCACACCATGCAAAAAAAAAATTGACACAAGCCGTGTGCAACACACGTCGTTGTCTAGAAACATTGGTTTATTCAAACAAGTAATTCGGTTTAGTATTATAACCAAGGTTATAAATAGCGTGAGGCGTGACGCGGTTGCATGGCCAAGCCTTACGCCTTTGCGAGCTATGGCGAGTCATGGCGTTTTTAAGGCGTGACTTAAAGCGGCACAAGATATAAAAATATTTATAAATTTATATATTTATATCATATTACAAATATATTGAGTTTACAAAAAGTGTCTTACATAAAGAATAAAGTCAAGAAACTAGTAATCTTTTTCATTTTTATATAAAAATACGATTTTTATCAAAATTGAATTCAAAAAAGCCTCAACGCATCACGTTTTATCGCGTCTTGTCACGTTTTTTCACTCATCATCTCACGTCAAGCCTTAAACCCAAGCCTTGGTCTATTGCGTGGCGTGGAGGTCACGCCTCACGCCTTTGCGAGGCATTTGCGAGGCCTTTGTGCGCCTTTTAGAACCATGATTATAACGCTGCCTTTATATAACAGACTTGCATGATCTATATATTTGCTCGCCAAATGTTTGTAGGCAAGATAAATATAAAGCTCGCAAGCGAAGAAATCGAGGAAAATGGAAAACACCAGGATCGACTACTCCTACAAAGCTATATCTTCACTACCGATATCACCTCCCGTGTATAACCCTAGGTGGGCTTTCTATGAAAGTTCCTTCCAAAATGAATACAGAGGTGTGATTGTGCTCTTTTTATTTATTTACTATGTATAAATAACATACGTCGCATAATGGATGAGTTAAATAAAGTTGCATTGAAAATCTTTTTTTTCTAAAATTCTATTCTACCAGAACCTTTTTTTTTTCTGGGTTCTAATGTAAATAGAGAACCACCACATCCATCTGCTACAATGGAAACATCAACAAAAACGAATTAACCCCGCGCTCCGCGCCTGCGGGTTGAAAACCTATAACATACAATTACCAGGATTGCATTTGAATTAAATGCACCGGGTCGACCCAGTCCGGTCCGACCCGGGTGCATTTAATGCACCGGGTCGACCCACCTCGGTCCCCGACCCGACCCGCCGGACTCTGGCTGACCTGCCGGAACCCGCCGACCGACCCGATCCGACCTTTTTTTATTTCGTTTTTTTTGAAATACCCTATCGCACTATGAGAGTCATCGGTCTATTTTTTATGAATAGCAACAGAACTAACCCCGCGCTCATCTGCCAAACGTCCCGCAGCGAACCGCGGGTATACCTACTTGTTAACACATAATAAAGGTGTCATCAAAAGTTAAAAAAGTGTTAAAATTAAAAAGTGTTACCAAAAATATAAAAAAAGTTCTATTAAAAATCTTATTTGTTTCTCTCACACTTAAAAAATATAGGTAGAATTTTGGTAGAGAAAAGTATATTTACAGTGATACTAAAAAGTGTGAGTATAGATTTTTTGTTTTTTGTGACACATATTGTTTATAGAAAGTGTTATTAAATCTTAAAATTTAAAACTTTTACTTATATTTTTTAAACATTGTCATTAAAAATTTAGATTTAATGACATTTTATTGTCATTAGAACCTTAGTTACTAAATGTCTATTTTCTTGTAACGAATGATTTTTTTATAGAATTTGGATATTTAATTATTGTTAGCTACGAGTAGGGGTGAGCAAAACGGACCGTCGATCGGACAGGACCGGAAAACCGGACCGGACCAGACCGAACGTATTTCGGTCTGGTCCTTGGTCCATGCTTTTCATTACATTCGGTCTTCGGTCCGGTCCGGTCTTACAAAAACCCGGCGATTATGCCATGTAGGACCGGACCGGACCAGACCATTTCGGTTCAGTCCTCGGTCCGGCGTTTTGGACCAATTCGGTCATCGGTCCGGTCCGGTCCTTGGACCGTGCTCACCCCTAGCTACGAGTAATGCGATCATACACTAGTGAGTAACTTTTCAGCTGTTAGGCCTTGTGCCATCGGACCAACTTTTATTATGACGCGACAATAACATCGTGGGTTATATGTGGGTCAATGTATCTTATAACGTCAACTTTTGAAATGGGGTATTTTATGCTAAATTATAGGTTTTGTTGTTATAGAAAAAAATCTGAAATGACAGCACTTTTACTTAGGCTAAACGTTATGGAACCGAATGGTTCGGTCGGTCGTCCTATGTGTCCTATGGGAGACGCGTCCCATGCCATGACGAAGACCGAAACCTTCGGTCGGTCTCCTCTATTTTTTCATTTACTCTGTCGCCTGACAAACCGAGTAAATGGAAGTGTTTGTGTGTGTATTTTTATTTTTGTGGGGTTGTTTTTGAATATGTGTGCGGTCTCCTTGCTACGAGTATTTGGTCTTAGTGCGGTTTAGGAGAGAGAAAGCTAAGTTGGCGCTGATGTGACGATCACCTGTGCGGTCACCATAACACTTAGGGTTCGTTTGATAGGACGTAATGAAATGTTAAATGAATGGAATAAGCGACATAATGGAATAAATGATGTAATGCAATACTCCCTCCGTCCCATTTTTATTGTCCACGTTTCTTTTTTGGGATGTCCCAATTTAATTGTCCACTACTAAAAATAGATAGGGAAGTTTGATCAAGTTTACTATATTACCCTTGTTTGAAATTATTATAACAAACTTTAAAGAAGACTTTAATTAAATAGCTAAGGGTAAAACTGTCTTTCTGTCAAAAAGTAAGAAAGAGAAAGCAGTAATAAATGCACTTTTCTTAAACTGTGTATTTTTTGTCGGGGGACAATAATTTTGGGACAGAGGGAGTAATTCATTACCCTTATTAATAATGTTTGATTGATATGATAAGACGAAATGCAATCAACAATAAAAAGACTAAAATGTCCATACTTAATAAGAAATGTATTTAATGTGGTTAGTTAATTATGGACTTTTATGTAATTTTGATTACATTACGGACGTAATGAAAAAAAAGGAGGAGGCCCCTATGGAATGAAAATGGTAGTTTTTGATGTAATGAGTCATTCATTGTAATGAAGCATTACATTGTATAATTGTAAACAAACAAGATTTTTACATTCAATCGTAATAACCGTTTACATTTCAACTTTCATTATATCATACCAAACACTACGTTAGTCTTATAGCACAATGCAAACCTTGTCGTCTAAAGAAAGTTTGGAAGCCAATAGTGTAAGGATAAACATCTAGAAAGCATTAGATTTCATTTCTTGTGAATCCTTCTACGGTTTTAATATATTTTTGGCAAATGATGTATGCTCATAATTGAGAAATTATACTTATATATTAAAGGGTAGGATTGCCTCCCCGAGGCACATTAAATGCAGTTAATACAAAACCCGGCCCGACTCATTTTTTCCTGGGTTTCTCATTTAATCACCTCCACCGCCTCGCTATCTTCATTTATTCAATTTCTGGATTCTTCTCCACCGTCCCATATCACTCTCTCGATTCTTCCCAATAAACTAATATTCCCGCACAGTCCATCCACCGCCTGACAATTGATATAAAGCAATCGGTGCATCCACCGCCTCAGACCATCGCTCGCTTGAAACCCTAGAAAAATCAAAGAGTCTTCAGCTGTACATGCAATCCAAGATCAAACAAGGAAGAGATTCATCTTAGTTTTTTAAAACTTCGAATACTTATTTTGATTCTTTAAGGGTTTCATTTTATAAGTTTGTTAACCATAATTTCCTGATTTATTTTCTTTTGTTAATGGTATACGCATGTTTATTCGAGACTCCGATGTGGTAGGATTAAGGAACTACGCTGTTTATTCTTATTCAAGGTAATTATGTGCTTCTTTTTTGGATTGCATTGTTTTTAACTCAGTTTATAATTAATATCATGATATGTGCATAAATTCATGTTTTGAGGTTAAATGAGATTAGAAATAATAAGCCTCAACTGCTTGGTTAAATCAAGTTTAGGATTTTCAACTTATTTTTGGGCTTATGATCTCATGTGTGTTAATGTTGTGCCTAGTTACTGTGTGTGCATAACTCCTTGTGTAAATCAGTCATGCATTATCTTTTAGTGATATATATTTGCTTGTATATGAACTGTATGTGACAAATCTTAGCAGAATCATGTCTTCCATTACTGCTCAACAAACCAAACTTGATCTGAAACTTGTTCCAAAGGAGAAAATACTTGACATTGAAAAATGCAACAGAAGACTCAATCCTGGAAAAATCCAAAAAGAGACCACATTTTAAGTTGTTCTGGATGCTCTGGCTCTCACTCTATGCTATACCCCCCCCCCCCCCCCCCCCCCCCCCCCAACAACCACCTGCATTTCTCATCACTGCAGATGTTCCAGAAGTCTACATGCATCAATTCTGGGATTTTGTTTACATACATGACACTTTCTACAAATTCAAAATAGACAAAAGGAAGAGATTCAAACTCAATCTGGAAGTCTTCAGAGACATCTTCAAGATCTTCCCTAGAGTACAGGGTGAAGACTTTGATGCACTTCCTACTGATGAAGAAATTGTGTCTTTCTTAAGAGATCTTGGTCACACTGGGGAAATACATTCACTCAATCACTGGTATAAAAAAGTGGTATTGGTTACTCCAAAAATGTATGACAATATGCATATAGTCACACATATTTTTTTGGTGTTTGTCACCAAAGATCGCGCCACCGTAGGTGTCCTACGGTGACATTGTTGAGTTCGTGGCCTTTTTCATTGAAAAAGAGTGACCAAAACCCGAATATGTGTGACAAATTAGGCACAAGTTTTGTTGGATTAATTAGTATTAGCGACCGTAAACACTTTATAGTCACACAAATGATTTTTGAGAGTGACTATTGTTCGTCCTTTGGCCACATAAATATATAATATATGTGACATTTGAGATGGTTTATTCAAGTATATGTGTATTTTGTGTGACTATTTCCTGTCCTGTGGCCACATGAATATATAATAAATGTGACGTTTGTGATGATTTAGTCACACAACGGGTGTTATTTTTTTGAGCTAGTCGTCTAAATATAAAAATAACAAGTGGACAAAGAGTGTTTAAATAAGTGTGACATATGCTTTTTAAAATCAAGTAAATGTGTATTTTATGTGATAATTGTTTCATCCATAGTCACATGATTTTAATGTTTGTGTGGCCTTTTGTAATATTTAGTAACAAAGCTTGTTTTTTTGGATTTAGGTCACATAAAAGTTAACCAAAAGTGGCAAAAGTGTTAATAAGTTGTGACCATATGTTGTTTTAAGTTCAAGTGGAATGTGTATTTTGTGTGATTATTGTTCATCCAATGGTCACATGATGTTAAGTTGTGTGGCGTTTTGTAATGTTTAGTCACATAAATCATTTCTTTTTAATTTAGCTACATTACAAGTTAACCAAAATGTGGCTAAAGTGTTAATAAGTGTGACCATATGTTGTTTAAAGTCAGTGAATGTGTATTTTCATGTGACTTTTGTTCAATCCGATGGTCACATGAATTTTACGTTTGTGTGCGTTTTGTATATTTAGTCACATAAAGCTTATTTTTTTAATGGTAGTCACATTACAGTTAACCAAAAGTGGCCAAAAGTGTTAATAAGTGTGACCTATTGTTGTTTAAAGTCAAGTGAATATGTATTTTGTGTGACTATTATTCATCCAATGGTCACATTAATTTTATGTTTGTGTGGCCTTTTGTAATATTTAGTCACACAAAGCATGGTTTTTTTTTAGGATTTAGTCACATACAAGTTAACCAAAAGTGGCCAAAAGTGTTAATAAGGTGTGACCATATGTTGTTTAAAGTCATGTGAATGTGTATTTGTGTGACTATTGTTCATCCACAAGGTCCATGAAATTTAAAGTTTGGTGTAGGCGTTTTGTAATATTTAGTCACACAAAGCATATTTTTTTTAATTTAGTCACATACAAGTTAACCAAAAGTGGCCAAAAGTGTTAATAAGTGTGACCATATGTTGTTTAAAGTCAAGTGAATGTGTATTTTGTGTGACTATTGTTCATTCAATGGTCACATGATTTTTAAGTGTGTGTGGCAATTTGTAACATTTAGTCACACAAAGCTTGTTTTTTTGTTATTTAGTCACATACAAGTTAACCAAAAGTGGCCAAAAGTGTTAATAAGTGTGACCATATTTTGTTTAAAGTTAAGTGAATAAGTTTTTGTCGTGGCTATTGTTCATCCAATGGTCACAATGAATTTTTAGTTTGTGTGGTATTTTGTAATATTTAATCACACATCGAATTAAATAAAAAGTGACCAATAATGTTGATAAGCGTGACCATATTATGTAAGTGCATCTTTTACTCACATATAACAAATCAATAATTTGTGTCATTATGTTATATATATATATATATATATATATATATATATATATTATATATATATGATCATAGAATATATTTATACTATATATATATAACAAAATTAAAAACAAAAAGTAATTTCAAATTGAATAAAACTCGAATGTATATAACTAAACCAAATATACAGTTGTAATGTCGTACATAATCAAATTCTCAACTATCATAATTTAAAGACTTATGACTCTTCCCCGTCCTAGCTTGTCGTTGCATGGTTTCACAAGAGACATAACTTTTGCGCTTCGATTGTATAATTTTGGTGAAGTATTGTTATTCACTAAATCTTTTGCTTATCGTAGTTGGTGTGTAACCTGCAGTAAACAAAAAAGCTTGTATCAAACATTGAAATTAAATATGAAGAATTATATATATGTAGGTTAAAAAAACACATGTATGTACCTCCTCATCAAGAACAACTTGATTTTTTGGCCATGCAAAGAAACCACCTACGCCATCCTTAACTGTTTTTAACCCATTATTTCCTACGTCTAGTATGCATGCTGCATCCACTAACGATGAATCAATTGACACTTTGTAGCAATCATTTGGGAGTGCTTGGTTATGCAGCATTTGTTTCCAAGCGGAACTTATATCGGTTCCAAGACAATAAATATTTGATTTCTTTAAGTGCCAAGTTTGCACATAGATTGCCTAAAAAAGAATTTTTCATGTAATTAGTATCAGTAATTTTTAAACAAAAGAATACCTAGACACAATGTTGAAATACATACTGTTAGCTCAGTTCTGTGTTGGAGACACATTTCCTTGCGATTGGGAATCTTGAGACCCGTTTCTTCGTGACTTAGGCATTTTCTTAGGTCCGACAGTTTTAACAGGTTCCTATATGTATATATAAAACACGGTACATTAGTCATGTATGTAAATTACAAAAATCAAAAAACACTGTTCCATTACTTTCCGAAGTTCACAAGCCCATTAGGACTTCTTTTTAATTCTAGCATCTTTATCACGTACATACTCACTTGACTAGAGTTCTAGTTCCACCTCATAAGCGCCCATTGATTCACCTGCAAATAAATTTAGAAATACAGGGACTCATGTTTTTTTGAAGTTTATGTTCAGTGCTGCTAATCATTAGCATAAGTGGTGTTGCATTAGAAAATGAATTTGTTCAACACTTAAAAAAAATGGCTTACTTCTGAGGATACTTGCAATTGAGATGACAAATTCAACTGCACCCCTTGTGCAGCCAACTGATTCATCAGTTGACTAAGAACTCCCTTTGTTTATGTCATCTCATTGGATAATTTATTGACCAATACATCTTTTTGTGTCATCTCGGTAGACAATTTATTGACCAATTCATCTTTTTGTTGACGCTCGCGTCTCTCATTATCAAGTTGAGTTTAAAGTAACTTAACTCTTTCATCAGTTGCGTGTCTGCTTCGAGGAAGATGAAAATACCTTTTGTATGTAACTCCACTTTCCACTCCTCTTGCATAACCTCTCTTTTTCTTACCAAACACAACTGTCATGGCATCAGTGCCATCATCAAGATTCAAGGTTCCTTCCTTGATCTTGTCATCAGATTCTTTCTGCACAAAAATATGGGAAATAGGTTATTAACGTAAAATAAGGCATAACAATGAATTTTGCAGTCAAACTTACAAGTTTATCTCCCACTGATCTAATCTCATCATCTATAAATTCTCCGTCTTTGTTTACCCTTCCTTTCAACCACATTATACCACGCGGGGGTTCTTCATCTGCTTCAATTTCTTTATTTTCGATCTAATAAACATCAAATGCATACACATGTAAAGTTAAACCAAGATAAATGAAAATATGAGGGTATTAAATGCAAATGTGCAAATTGTGCAATGTAAACAGATTCATTTCTCAAACTCATCTCTCAATTTGTAAAACAAACATTATGTAATCTTACCATTTTCTCTTTCACAAAAACATATCCACCTCGTCCCATTTTATGATGATAAACATTTTTGGAACGCACCATTTTACCTCTAGCTGATTTCTCCTAAAAACACAAAATCACAAGTGTTGGGATTAAAAGCCTTCTTGATGCTGTTAAAGGATTAAGCTTGCCTAAGAAAGATAGTGCTGCTGATGACTTCAAGGAAAAGATACACAAGTTTTAGTGGTTAGTACTGCTAGAGTAAATATGTTTAACTCTCACTAGTACATAGGTTAGTATGCTAGTTAATATATTATACTGTAGGATACTTAGTACTGCTAGTTTATAAAGTTAGTTAATGCTGGAGAACTACAATGAATATTATGCGGTTTACTACTACTGGCAATACAGTTAATGCTGCTAGTGGGAGTTAATGTTGCCAGTGAAAGTTACTACTGCTAGTTCAAGTTAAGACTGCTAGTAGAAAAGTTAATGATGCTGGATTGTTAAAGCTGCTGAGAAGATTACAGTGGGGCTTATTTATGAAATGACATATAGACTTAAATAAAGATGACTAATTAAAACCTTGTATGCATCGGTGGTCGTGTAGTTTACAAACTCGACCCATTCTTCTGCTTTCACAATTGCACTATACTTGGCCGGGAGTTCATTCAGTTTCGAAGGTGTATTTAGGTTGGGCAATATGTATTTTTCTCTCAGTTTCATTCTGAAATTCCTTAGCAGTTTACCAAGACGATGCATTACCAAGTTTCTGACTGTCAAGTCAACATCAAAATATCGCTGCAAAGATTAACACAATGTTGTTAATTAGTTGCACATAATGTAAATGCATAGATAAACTTATGTAGTACTGGGTTAAAAAATAGTATATATGTACCATGATTTCATCCCATAGTTTATCTCTTGATTCTTTATCCACCTTCTTCCAGGATAGGCTACACCTTCAACATAATTATACACACCTATACCAACCTAAAAAAAATATCTTCTAACCTATGTGTACGAAACAAAGTCTCCTAAAAACACAAAAAACTAGTGCTTTGTGTAACCCTATACCCTATTCAACGCATCAAGGTTAACTTGATCTTTATTCCACCGGTTTGCCATTTATTTATTTTTTTTCCCCGCGAAACTTTAGATAGCATGTTATTACCCCTCTTAACTTAGTTTCAGATTCTGAAATGGTTGGTTCCATCCGCATCTTCAGCATGGTTGGTTCCATCCACATCTTCATCATCAGAATACTTCTTGGATTCATATCCTAACGTATCAGTATTTTCATTATTAGAATTAACCAAAAGATCATGATCATCGGCTTGAATTTCCACCAAATGATTCTGAAGATCGGATTGATTTTTCATGCTCTTGAGCAAAACAATGTGTAAAAGAAAATTATTCTGGCTTGGAGAGTAATGGTGATAGAAGATTTGATTTTTCTGTTTTGGTCGTTGCAGTCTTTTTTTAGGAGAGAAATCAGGGTTTATGATGAATATGAAAGGGCTCTTTTTTTGGAAACTGATATGCATTTAATTAGCTGATATGCATTTAAAATTTTTTCGAAAGTGATGCATTTAAAAAATTTTGGATAAATTTTTTGGCTCCAACTTCTTTTAAATTAACAATTTAATTATTTAAAAAAATTTCATTTTTGAAAAATATGCAATTTGGCTCCAAAACTGCATTTTTTTCTCCAAACTACTGCTGGTAATACAGTTAATGCTGCCAGTGGGAGTTGATGCTGCCAGTGAAAGTTACTACTGCTAGTTCAAGTTAAGACTGCTAGTGGAAAAATTAATGCTGCTGGATTGTTAAAGCTGCTGAGAAGATTACAGCTGCTTATTATGAAATGACCCATTACACCCAAAAGCTTTTTATCACAAAATATGTAATCTTGTATGTGACCCATATAATTTTTCCTGTATGACCCGTATCTAAAAATACAAAAAAAAAATTAAAACAACATTAACTAAGAAAGTTTGATTAATTACAATCATCAACAGATACAAGTCATTACTGCATGAAATATTGTTTGATCAGCTAATACAAGTTAGATTGCCCAAAAATTAGCTTAACATGTTACCAGAACACTGTTTTAAGATGAGTACTACATGAAATTAAACAAAATGATGAAATCCTTTCATCACCTTCAACATGAAACCTTTCTTTTCCCCTTTGACTTGTCTGCACATCTTTCATGTGTCCTCATTCGATATTTCTTCACAATATTATCCCTGTTCAACAATAGACTAGTCCAATAAGCACACATCTATTGTTTGGAATAGGGCTTTTGAAGATGACTTTTGGAATTGGCTTCTTTGCAACTGGTAGATAATCCTCAACAATGTCATATCCATACCATTCAAGCAATTCTTTTGGAATGGGCTCCTTAGACCGCCTTGCAATTGATGGCCCCTCCTTAGGAATACTTGTTATTGATGGCCCCTCACTAGAAACACCTTTGTTGTCATCTGAGCTGTCTGAAGTAAGCACAATTATTTTTGCAAAAACAAATTAAAAATCAAACTAAGTCTGGTAAGTCTGTTGACCCACATTACAGATGCAAGCGCACCATTTGACCCACATTACAGATACACATTACAGTGCTCTAACCTAATAACCACTAACTCTGTCAATAAGCTAAACCCCAACTTGTCTGACCTACAATAAGCTAAACCAAACAGCCCTATGATTGCAAATAAGCAAATAACCTAATCAAGAAACCCTAACTCTGCTAAAAAGCTAAACCCAATAACCACCAAGTCTGCTAATAAGCTAAACCCAGTAACCCCTAAGTCTGCTAATAAGCTTAACCTAATAACCACTAACTCTGCTAATAAGCTTAACCCAACAGCCCTAACTCTGCAACTAAGCTAAACCAAGCAGCCCTATTTCTACTAATAAGCAAATAACCTAATCAAGAAACCCTAAGTCTGCTAATAAGCTAAACAAGATAAGTAAACATCAAAATACAAATATCAAATACAAAGAAGCTAAATAAGCTAAGCTAATAAGCTAAACCAAAATAAGAACAACAAATGACAAACCTTTACTCATTCTAGATGATGACGATTATGGATTGCTTATGTGGTTTGGAATTAGAGTTGTGTTTGATTATTGGGTCGATTAGAGGAAATTGTGTTTCAATTAGGGTTGTGTTTGATTATTGGGTCGGGTTGTAAGTAGATTACCTATGGACTTAACCCTATTATTAAAAATAAATAAATTATTAAAAGTTTATAAATAAATGGAGAATTAATTAAATTAAAAGTTTATAATTTGTGTTTTTATGAAAAATAATTAAATGAAAATTAATTAAATTAAAGTTTATAATTGTGAATTTTAAATTAAAATAGTAGCTTTAAAAATAAATTAGCTATAGAATTTAAAGATATCGTGTTATAATCATGCTTGATATCGAAACGTTTTATTAAGTGCGGGTCTTCAACAAAGAATATCTTATCGTGGTTGGAGCTTAAGTTAGTAGTATCATCGATAACATTATTTGAAGATGAATTAAGCACCAATAGAAAACGGAGGTAGCTCGTCAAACTGGTTGTATCCGTCCTCGAACATTCTCAACAAACTATACGTCGTTTACCATGAATAACGACATTCCATCTAGAATCATTTGTGTCCTCAATAAATTCTATGCATAGCCATTTGTGGAAAGATTGACACTTGTAAAGCCATGATTGTTAAATGTGGAAAGAGTGTTAGCCTCGGTCGAGATAGATGTGATAGCTATAGCATGAATAGTCACCTAGAACACAATATCCAAGTTCACATTTCATAACATCTTTAGTAAAAAGAAGATGATGAAAATACCACCTTGGACCAACATCATTGTTTCTTCTTTCTTTGTCGCAATAGTCGTTATACAATGCTTACTGAGAAGTCATGCAAATCACCTTGTATGTCTTGCCGATTATGGAAGTTCACATTAGTTTGGTTTCGTGTATAGTTTATCGTCTAATCCATGTGTGTAATAATTTAATGTTTAATAGTTTACTTTAGCTCGTTTATGGATTTTTGTTCACTTGTAGGTCATTAATGTTAATTCGTGCCTTGATAACTTACGACATATCATCTCAGTAACAAATATGTATAAAGAGAATACCTTGTCAAGATTGTGTTTTAAATGTACTTTCACTGATATGACTTTGTTCAAGTATTAGATAATAACCAAGGTTGCAAAAGTGGCGAATCGCGAATTGCTTGTTTTGGGTATTTTCGGCGAGGTTTGTGTAGTTCGTCAAGATTTTCCTTAAAAATCAACTTATAATAGATATAAACAACTATCATAAGTGATTAAAACATCAATAGAAAAGGGCTGTAGCTCGTCAAACTGGTTGTATCCGTCCAAGTAGACAACATTCTCAACAAACTATATGTCGTTTACCATGAATACACTTGTAAAGATTGACACTTGTAAAGCCATAATCGTAGAAAGATTGACACTTGTAAAGCCATCTAGAATCATTTGTGTCCTCAATAAATTCTATGCATAGCAATTTGTGGAAAGATTGACACTTGTAAAGCTATAATCTTTAAATGTGGAAAGAGGGTTAACCTCAGTCGAGATAGATGTGATAGCTATAGCATGAACAGTCACCTAGAACGCAATATCCAAGTTCACATTTCATAACATCTTTAGTAAAAAGAAGATGATGAAAATACCACCTTGGACCAACATTATTGTTTATTTTCGATTGTTTTTTTTTGAATGTTAATACTATAAGAAAAAAAAAAACAAAGAACAATAAAAATGATGACATCATGCATAATTTGCTTCACTGACCGCCTTCGCGTAAATCAAGAAAATCAAGGCACATTAAAAACCTAAAACAAGTATTAAAACAATAAAGCTAATTTGAAAAATTCAAACTTAATTAGAAATTTAAAAACTAATTTGAAAATTATTTAAAAACTTTTAAAACTAAAAATACAAAATCTTAAAACTTATTTTTGTAAAACTAATTATTATAGCAAATCTTAACTAAAAATTTCAAGAAAATTTATGAAAGTGCTAAATACTATTTTTGAGGTTTAGAAATTAAAAGTTGGAAGAAATAAGCTACAATATAAGCTGCTAAAAATAAAATAAGCAAATAAGCTCAAAACAGATAGTATATAAGAGGAATAGAAAACAAGGTATACTTGAAAAAGACCCAAGGAGCGAAGATGGTTGAGGTCTTGGTGTAAGGGGAAGTCACCATGTTCGAATACCTGTGCTTCCTTTTGTATTTTCCCTTGCCCTTAGAATTTTTGGTATTTCCCTCCCAAAATTTTTAAAAAAGCCTCCTCATAATTTAAAAGTATTTCCTTCCCTAAAATTTTTAAAACGCCCCCTATATTTTTTTTCTAGCAAATTTCAAATTCTCCCTCCACCCATCTCCATCTTTACCTAAGTTTCTTACATTTCTCACCAATCACCAGTCACCAATCACAGCCACCAGTCACCATCCACCAATTCATTCCATCATCATTCATCATCTCTCCCAATCACACATTATGGGACCCCCCAGTTTCAATGTCCACATCCAACCATCACTATCCACTATTTACTAGTCACAAATCACAGCCACTAGTCACCGTTCCGGCTGTCAACAACGGAGGGAGGTTCATTTAGATCTAAATTAGGTAATTTTTTGAATTAGGAAATCATTATGGGGTAATGTTAACTTATGCTTACTTTTCATTTTCAATTTTATCTGTTATACATTAAGTGGTATCTTGTTTGGTTGTGTATACTTTGGTTATTTTTAGAATAATGAGACAAACAACATAATAGAAAAGCATATGTGTTGTATATCAAGTAGTAGTTATGATAATCTCATAGTAGGAAACACTTAGCAGCAGTAAATACCATATAAGCTTCCACCATGGAACATAAGTATCATTTTTTGTGAGGTTGCAACTGAAAATAAGGCACTGTTTGGGTTAATGTGTTGTTTTGACATAGTCATTGTGATCAAAGGGAATTTTGAGTACCACTACACTGCCCACTGTCTATTGTAATTATACACAAATGCTTTAATGCTTATATTGGTTTAATTTGTGACTTGTAGGATATATACGTTACCATTTGACCTCAACAATAGCATGGATAAGTCTTGGTATGATGAATATTAGGACCAAGAACAATATATTGATGGAGTAGACGCGGGCGTTAATTAAGTATGGCAGTACACGAAATTGTAGAAATGAAGGAACATCGACCCACGAGGAAAATAAACAACACAACCGCTATGATGCCATGTCGTGTATCCATATGTTTAAACCAAAAAGAGCATACAGAGTAGGAAGTGCAGTTCCATTTATTCAAATACGGGATTGATCTAAGCTACACAAAATGGGATAAACATGGAGAAAAGGATGAGCAAGCAACAACTGCCCAAATACCTGTTAATGCTACAACAGAGTTTCTTGACGACACGGATTTCGACATGGATTTTGGTTCAGAAATTCCAACAGATGGCCCAGCAACAGTAGAAATGGTTAATGCTACAAAAGAAAGTTTTGATGAGGATGACCTTGCCAAGTTTCAAGAACTATTATAGACGCGGATAACCACTTTACAAAGGATGTCCTGACTTCACAAAGTTGTCCGCAATAGTTAAACTACTCAACTTGAAGGGTAAGTATGGAGCTTCTGATAAGTTCTTTACTGAATTACTAGGATTGTTAAAAAAGATGCTACCTGCTGGTAACGAAATGGTTGAAAAAACTTATCAGGCCAAAAAACTAATGAGAATGATGGGATCAGGATACAAAAAGATACATGTATGTAGCAACAATTGCATTCTTTACTGGAAGGATAACAAGGAGTTGACTGTTTGTCCAACTTGTGGGATATCAAGATGGAAGGTGGATAATAAGACACATAAAGTGTACGAAAACATTCCAGCAAAGGTAATGTGGTACTTTCCAATTATACCAAGACTGCAACGACTCTTTAAGTTAGAAAGTATTTCAGAAGATCTAAGATGGCACGCAACAAGGAGGAAACAGATGGTGTTTTACGTCACCTAGTCCGCCCGCAGATCATAGGCATGGCCTGACCATAAGGATGAAAAATTCCTTCCCCCGAAATTTTGCTAAAGATTTGAGAATTCTCGGCTAGGAATATCGCTGATGGGGTTTATGTCAACCATGGGGAACTAGTATCACAGTGTATGGGGCAGTTTTTATCTGTCATCATAACAAATGAACAACACTTCTCCATGGTTGTGTAAGAAAGAAAAGGTTTATCATATAAGTATTATTGCGGAAAGATGTCTTTCGGTATTAATATCGGGATAACCCAGTGAATGGATATCAATGTTTTTTAGAACTCTTGGTGAGAACTGCGTACCTAATAAACGAGACAGGTTGATACATAGATTCTTACACCAAAAGAAAACTTTAATTCTGCTTGCCATATTTTATGGATGATAAAAACAAATAACCCTGCACTTGGTACATTAAGTGGCTTCCCATACATGGATTTAAAGGTTATGTAGTATGTAGGAAAGATACATAATGTGTTAGACTTTTTGCCTCATCCAAGCAAAGTTATGCTGGACACAGACGATATCTACCATACAACCATCCGTTCAGAAGGCAAAAAGTACTACATGAAATTAAACAAAATGATAAAATCCTTTCATCACCTTCAACATGAAACCTTTCTTTTCCCCTTTGAATTGTCTGGACATCTTTCACGTGTCCTCATTTGATATTTCTTCACAATATTATCCCATGTTTCAACATTAGCTAGTCCAAGCACACATCCCTTGTTTGGAATAGGGCTTTTGAAGATGACTTTTGGAATTGGCTTATTTGCATATGATAGATAATCCTCAATAGTGTCATATCTATATCATTCAAGTAATTCTTTTGGAATGGGCTCCTTAGACCGCCTTGCAATTGATGGCCCCTCCTTAGGAATACTTGTTATTGATGGACCCTCACTAGAAACACCTTTGTAGTCATCTGAGCTGTCTGAAGTAAGCATAATTATTTCTGCAAAAACAAATTAAAAATCAGAATAAGTCTGGTAAGTTTGTTGACCCACATTACAGATGCAAGCGCACCATTTGACCCGCATTACAGATGCACATTACAGTGCCCTAATTCAATAACCACTAACTCTGTTAATAAGCTAAACCCAACAGCCCTAACTCTACAAATAAGCTAAACCAAACAGCCCTATGATTGCAAATAAGCAAATGGGAAGTGATACTCACACCACAAAAAGTGATGTGAACACTACAATATCACATCACTAATGCATATGTTACAACATCATATATACATAATTGTAGTGTGTAAATCATTTTTTGTGGTGTGAGTATCAATTCCCTAAGCAAATAACCTAATCAAGAAACCCTAACTATGCTAATAAGATAAACCAAATAACCTAATCGAGAAGTTCTTTCCTCTGTCATTTTTTGATATTATGATACACTTGACTGTGCACCTAACTAGGGAGGTAAAATTATGTGGTCCCATATGCTTTCGGTGGATGTATCCCTTCGAAAGATGTATGAAGGTTATTAAAGGACATGTGCGAAACAAAAATAGACCAGAGGGATGCATTGCTGAGGAGACTATCGCGGACGAAACAATAGAGTTTTTTAGCGAATATCATAAAACTATGAAAACTATTGGTATCCCACCTGATAAACATGTAACCAATGAAAATGAGGACGGAAAGCCATTGTCGACCGACAAATCAAGTGAAGTTTTCAGGGAAGTCTTTCAGAAAGCACATTTGTATGTAATACAGAATACAGATGAAATTGTACCATATATCGAGTAAGTATTACTAACACATGTCTATTTCGTTGCTTAAAATTTTCTATCAAATATAATAATCAAAGACATTGTTTTGTTTCAGGCGACACAAGCAAGTTTTGAAAACAAAAAACCCGGGTAAACGAATAGCATTGCTGGAGAATGAGCACAGTAAATCTTTTGCTAAGTGGTTACGCGAAGAGGTAATTACTCGTATGTTGTTTATAATTGTTTGTTTGTTGCTAAATAGAAGTGAGTTGAGATAAAATGTGAAGTGTCCCTCCTGTATATGACATTAGATAGAGGTCCACCAGCACACCATTTCATTATCCCAAACACTCCTATTCTTTAATTGTTTGTTTGTTGTTCCTGCAATTTAAAGGTAATATATACTTGTAATGAAATTCAGGTTGAGAGAGAGTTAGCGATATCCAAAGATAGTGTATCAGAAACTGTAAGGTGGATATCATATGGGCCACGCGCCACCATAGTGAAATACGAGGCATATAACATCAATGGGTATACATTTCGTACGAAAAGTAATGATGGCATAGTTTACCAGAACAGTGGGGTTAGTGTTGAGGCAGTAGATCTTCACATATCCAAAGAAGTTGCAACCACAAGAAAAGCATTTTATTATGGGGTTTTACAAGAGATATGGGTACTAGATTACCGTTTCAGGCAAATTCCTCTTTTCAAATGTGATTGGGTTAATCACAAAGCTGGTGGGGTCAAACACGATCCTAATCTTGGTTATACATTGGTAGACCTGAATAGTTTAGGCCACAAGGATGATCCGTTCATATTAGCCTCACAAGCACGACAAGTGTTTTATGTGAAAGACCAGATAGATAAAAAATTGTCTATTGTCTTTAGAACACCTACCAAGAATTACAAAGATACATATGACGAAGTCGATGAGGAATTTAGTACAGTCATTCACGAGCACAATGATAACATATTGCCACGTGTAAATCGACGTGACTTGGGTAATGAATCACAAAATGACTACTATCGAACCGATTGTGAAGGTATTGTTATACGAAAATCCAAGTGAAGCATGTCATGCTCAAGTTGTCACACTCTGTTTAAGGATTTATGTTTGTCTGCAGAACCTATTTAAGCTTTTGTTTTGCTGCAAATACTCTTGTAAAGGATTTCAATTTATCTATTAATTGTTTACTTCAGGTTTGGTTGATGTGTTTGTATATATTGTATCTTGCTTAAGCTGCCAATGCAAGTGTAGTTAATATGACATAAACATTAACTACACTTGCATTAGGTTAGTTCATACTTGTATTTATACATTAGCATTCGCACAATATCTAATATGAAAACAAAACTCAGAACTCATAAACAAGGTGACACTGTCATTATTTAACACATTCAAATCACTAATACAAAGGCCTTTATACTATTGTCTTTATAATGTAATAAAAAACATCACTTACTCCTATTACTGCTAAGGTAAAGTTAAAATTGCTAAGCTATGAACTGAAATGATACTTTCAATTAATGATAACACATCTTTAATTCATTCCACCCACACCGCCTAAACTATCCCTTCTTACCCCCATAAACTCTTGTCCCCCTTTCATAACAACATAATTCATTTCACCCACCAAAATCGTTCAGCTACAGTAATCCCTAACACTTTTTCATAAACCCTAATTTCAAACATGGCAAATCAGAACGGTAACTTTATTATCTTCTTTTTTTCCTTATTTCCTTTTTTGCTTATTTTTTAGCTTCTCTGCTAATGTGTGTCCTATTATATTTTTTCAAGCTTAACTGCTCATATGTGTTGCTGTGTGTTGCTTAATCATGCTCATGTTTCTTTAGATGATAACCTTTTTTGAATCCCTTTATATATCTTAAAACATGTATAGCAGTTTTAGTGGGTTTGGATTAAAAAATTGGACCCAATTATGTATGCATTAGCCCACATCATGAAGGGAGTGTTTGGGAATTCATTGGAAAAACATAATAACTGATTTTGATCTTGCTAAGGATGATTAGGATAGGTTTGGCAAACCATTCCTCAGGTCTATACCCAACACCATTTTGCTATTCAAACATTGGTCAGAGGCTTTATGAAATGACTTCCATTAAGTATGCATAGCTTAGTCTTTGGTTGTTAACTTGAGGGAAAAAACATTGTTGTGAATTTAGATAGTAGCTCAGACAAACTACAACTTAGGACATCTTATAGCATTCTAAAATTAGCACTTCGAGGAGACTAGATTATGACTCTCCAGAAACAACCTAAAGAGTTTGCTCAAATGTACACTATTTGTCAGATGAGTACAAGGACAATGGCAGGTTTTGGGGTTCAAAATTAGGATGTAATGAAAGTGATGTAAAACCTTCTTGGAAAGACATTAAAAAGGCTAAAGCATGTATGTTGGCTAAAGAACAAGCATCTGAAGCATCTTCTAAGCTAAAGTAAAAGCACGTGGGTCTAAGGCTTAAGCTACAACATCAAACTAAAAACACTCATTGTCAAAAGCCTGTACGAATAACAAATTGTGTATTAGGTTGGCAAATGCTAAAACCAGGGATGTTATTTAAAAGGCAAGACCTTTAGAGTGATGATACAATGATTTTGGAACTTTTGCTGAAGGAGGAAGTATAGGAAAAGAGGAAGCTTAGAAAGTGGATAGTGATGTTTATCTACTTGATGTATGTTATGTTTTTTGGTCCTTATGTAATGGTAGTAGAAGTTAATCTACTATAAAACAATATGCATGTAACAGAGTTTATTATGCTAGAATCGTTTGTATTTGGTTAATGAAGTAATGATGTTATCTTCTATATTGTGTTATCTGCTTATTTTGATTGACAAACGTGTGTTTTGGTTAGGATATTATCTGCTTAATTATACTTAATTTTCTTTTGCAGAAATAATTGACATTAGCTCAGACAGCTCAGATAATAGGAGATGCGTAGCAAAAAAGCTAGTGCTCCAGTATTTTATGGGCCATCAACACAAGGATTGCTAGATGCTTATGGATATAACACAATTGAGGAATATCTATCATGAACTATTTCCCACAAACCACACACCCCCCAAGTACAAGAAATGAAAGCACAGACCCATGGATATAACCACATACAAGAGAAAACACAGACAAGGATTGCATTGTGACTCTAACTCTGCAATGTCTAAAGGTAAATATGTATCAGTTTGCCAGGAAAAACAAACCAAATGTGTATAGCCATGTACAAGTCACAGGATCTGTGCTGGGACTACCAAATGTTACTACATGGGATGAAATTGAAAAGAAAATAGGAGCCAGGAAGTCAAAAACTTGTGCAGATAAGGCAAAGGGGAAAAGAAAGGTGTCATGTGGAAGCTGATCATGTTATAACATGTTTTAGGTGTTAGCTTTTGTTTGTGTTTTGTTTAGCAATCAAACTTTATGGTGACTTATGTAATGGTGAAAATCATGTACTTTTTAAAACCTTATGAAATTTGATGTATTGGTCTGTTTGGTTTGTGATGTTATTGTCTGGTTTGTGTGTTATTGCAGCTTGCACATTGCATAAGCAGAGGGAGAAAAAGCCACGGTTTAATAAGCAGTTTCTATAAGCACTCTTTAAGCTACTAGCAAAAAACAATGAAGCTTAAACTTCTATATTAAATAGGAATGCATAACATTAACGAATAGGTTACTCTGGAAAGATGGTATATACCGCTTGGACTTCCGTAAGGGACGGGTCGCCGGGTTCGATTCTTTGTTGGCGTTGTAACATCCTTTTTTTATAAGAATTTTTTTAAGTACTCAGCCAAAAACAATAAAGGTTAACTTCTATATAAACAGAAAAGCTTTACATTAAATTAGGTTGCTCTGGAAAGTGGTAACCTGCTTGATTCTGTAAGAAGGTGCGGGTTTTTTGATTCTTGCTGGGTTATGTAAAATCTCTTTTTTTTATTTTTCTTGTTATGAATATATTGGGTTTTTTTTTTGGGTATTTAGTCACATACAAAGTAAGCATAAAGTGTTCAAAACTGTTATAAGTGTGACCATATAGTGTTTCAAGTGACGAAATGTCTATTTATGTTGACTATTGTTCATCAAAATGGCACATGAATTTGAAGTGTTTGTGTGACATTTTGTATATTAGCCACACAAAGCATGATTGTTTTGGGTATTTAGTAACATATAACTAAGATAAAGTGACAAAAAGTGTTAATATGTGTGACAATATGGTATTTTTAAATTGAGAAATGTGTATTTTGTCGTGTGTCTATTGATCATCTAAATGGACCACTATGATTTGAAGTTTGTGTGACCTTTTTGTAATATTAGCCACACAAAGCTGTTTATTTTGGGTATTTAGTCACATTACAACTAGGGACAAAGTGACCAAAAGTGTAATAAGTGTGCATATGCTGTTTAAGTGAAAAAATGTGTATTTTGTGTGACTAATGTTTATCCAATGGCCACATGAATTTTATGTTTGTGTGGCCATTTGTAATATTTAGTCACACAAAGCATGTTTTTTTGGGTGTTTAGTCACATACAATTAAGCATAAAGTGGCCAAAAGTGTTAATAAGTGTGACCATATGGTGTTTAATTGAAGAAATGTGTATTTTGTGTGACTATTGATCATCCAATGGTCACATGAATTTTATGTTAGTGTGGCCTTTTGTAATATTTAGTCACACAAAGCATGTTTGTTTTGGGTATTTAGTCACATATAATTAAGCATAAAGTAGCCAAAAGTGTTAATAAGTGTGACCATATGGTGTTTAAATTGAAGAAATGTGTATTTTGTGTGACTATTGATCATCCAATGGCCACATGAATTTGATGTTTGTGTGACCTTTTGTTTTTTAGCCACACAAAAGCATGTTTGTTTTGGTTTTTAGTCACATAAAAACTAGATAAAGTGACCAAAAGTGTTAATAAGTGTAACCATATGGTGTTTAAATTGAAGAAATGTGTATTTTGTGTGACTATTGATAATCATCAAATGGCCACATGAATATTATGATTGTGTGACAAAACGTTTAGTGTGACCATATATGCCATTTGGTCACAATGTTAGAAGTAAATGTGACTAAACACATTATCTTTTGGCAAGCTAACACAAACTAAACTTTAAACACACATATTAAGTTACGTGACCTTATGTAACAGTATTGGCTCACTAAAATTTATGTGTGGAAAACATTCTAGTGTGACCATATGTGGCATTTAGTTACATTGTTCAAGTGTGACAAATATTTGTCACTATTTAAATGTATATCGTGATCAATGTTTCAAGCTTACTTGTATTGGTCGCACGTTTGAAATTCATATGTGACCAAGCAATATTACCAGTTACTTTTAGCCACATGATGTTCGAATGTGTGGCAATACAGTTGTAATGGTCACACGATAAAAATGTTCATGTGTGACTAATTAGTAAAGGGTGTCTTTTTTGGTACCTTTGGTCACATAAATATGTGAATGTGTGGTCGTTCCAATTTTCCCATGTGTGACCAAATCCACTTTTTTGTACTAGTGTTTGGAGTATAAATTGTGGGTTTTGTTGTAGCGTAGATTTGTTTTGGGTGGTTCTGGGAATGCACTAAACGGCATTTTTATCGGAAACGTAAACCACGTTTACGTAACCAAATAAATAAAATGCTGCGTAGTTAATAATTATCTTCCTCAAAATAATTACGTAACACTGTGCTTGATATAAAATTTAATTGATTTGATGCCCATTTTCATTTATGTTATTTTTAGCTTACGCGATTTAACTTTACGATTAGAATTTAAAGCAAATGTACACCCCCATTTTTACAATCTATAGCAGCGGAAGGCTATCTATGGTATTACTCATGGAAACACAACAAATCATAATCATAGAAAACGACCTAAAAGAGACGTTTTGTTCATAAGATCGTGATCATCATTTAAAATTAGAGTTTTTTTACAACGGAGTCCCGAAATCTAGTTACATACTTGTGAAATGATAAAGGTTTTAGCCATATCGAGTCCATGCACTCCGTGAGTATATTGCTCCATATACCTGAGATCAAACATGCTAAAAAAAGTCACCACAATGGTTAACGTGAAATACATAGGTTTGATAAATGTTTGTATACAAGTTCATAGTGTTATAATTGTACAAATACCCAAATATTTTTAAAATGGTATTGTTATGATCTTGGGTCACGTTATTATATACCCATTATTTGTAATAATTGCAACGAATACAATTATCATAGTAACAATGTATTATTGCGTTATCGTCTTGTTTGGTCTGATTGGTCTTTGTCTGGTTTTTGTTATGTCTATGCACATCGCATTAACACATTATCATCAAAGTTCAATTTATTGTCTTGGTGAAGAGTTTAATATTATAACTATTAACATCCCAAAGTCAATTTAACCGATTGAAGTCAAAATTTAACGACTTGTAGGTTTATGACACTAACAATTATCATCCAAAAGTCAATTATACGACTTGAAGTCAATTTTATACGACTTGTGGATTATTTATTAACACATTAAAGTATCCAAAGTCAATAAACGACTTGAAGTCAAATTTAACGAAGTGTGATAGAATTAACTTAGATAGCAATTGTAATGATATGTCAGGATAGCATGTAACTTGTATTCGTAATTTATAGCAGGTATCCCCCTCACGGGTTTATGAAAAGATTGAAATGCAAGGCTATGAATTCACTAAGTCTTTGAAAAAGTAATCACATTGTTATAATATAAAAGGAGTATGTAAAAGAGTTTTGTAAAACATGATGTATCCCCCTCGTGGGTTTATAAAACATGTTAAAATTAAGTAAAGGCGATGTTATGAACTTTCACCAAAGTCTTTGTAATGCAATCACATTGTTATAAGATAAACGAGTATGTAATAGAGTTTGTGACAAGCATGTATCCCCCTCGCGGGTTTATAAAACATTCAAAAGATTGAAAATGCGAGGCTATGAATCTCACCTGATATGTAGATGCAATAAATATTTTAGAATGAAAGCTGATGACCTTATCACAATCTTAACGGGGGAAGGTTGATATAGCAAAATGATAGTAAACAGTCACGTCAAGCAACCTAAGTAAACATGTCAAGACTTTAGGAAGATTGTACTTTAGAACTTTGGTTCTAAGAGTTATGAATTTGATTGAAGAGTTTGGAATTATTGTATCACCGTTCGGGCCATCATAATTCAGATGTCATTCTGTAGACGTTTGAGGAGCTAAGTCCTTTAAATCGTAAAACCAACAACTCAGTTACCCAAGTAATACTAAGTTGAATCTCCTTAATTGAAGCTCCTAGTATTGTGGTACAATAGAGATCGGGCATGAGTTTCTAAAGGAACATTGATGATGAATGTATTATGGTTATAACATAAGCGATTTTAAGCGTTTTAATCAATATCTGGAAATGATAAGCACGAGAAGCGTTAATTAAAGTTATGTCTTGTAATGTTTTGAATGTGTTTTTATACTTTTTCAAAATATTACATTTTAGACCCTTGAGTTTGAAAAGTGGCAGAATATACCTTGACGTTTGCACTTTAATGGGAGGTTTGGTTCCTTTGACTTTAAAAGATATACAAAGTAAACCTTGTACTTTGGAAAGTGACATAATAGACCCCTATAGTTATAACTTTGATAAAATGACATTTTTAGTCCTTTTAGTTATAAGTTTCCGAAAGTTACGATATATACCCCTTGCATGGATTATAATTACAAAACATGTCCAAATTGCCATGCAAGCTTATTTTAACATTTCAAAAGATATTTATAGGTTATAATAAACTAAAATATGAAGGTTTAACTTAAGGAATTTTTATAAACTAACGATTCGTTAAGTAGGAAGCAAAAACGGGGTCGGGAATTGGGTTTTTTAAATGTGTAAACGCACGGGTTTTAAGTTTAATCTCCTTCAATAATCAATAAAGTGGTTATTTTAACATTAGTTAAGCATGCTAGGATAGATTATAACAACATTTAACCATTATGACATTTAGTTTTAAGAAAAACGCAAAATTAGGGTTTTGGGCGTACGGTTTTGGATCAAAATGGAAAATGAGCATGAATTGAGTTATGAAACTTTAACAAGAGTTTATGTATGATCATATGAAAATTATAAGAGTGTAGGCGCAGAAGTATAATCCTTAGAACCTGGGTTTGAGCTTCAAGGAGCAAAAGTGGTGGAAATGGGTCGTTTCGGGTAGTATTTCCACTCGTACGCCTTGTATCTTGTTCTCGGGGCTTCAAATCTTCAAAGCTTTGCTTGAATGATCTTATTAGATGATCCTAGGATCATATGGAGCAGATAATATTTGCTCAATTGGGTTATAGAAAGAAGAAGTGGGGGATGCTTTGAAATGGAGGCATAATACCCCTATTTATAGTAATTTTGGAACTTGGTGACTAAGGATGCTAAGAGACCAGGTGGGGAACATGTGGTGGAGATATAGGGTGTTGTGGGAGAGGCTATGGATGAGTAAGGAAGGCTATGGTGGCAGGTGGAAGTGGTTTCTAGACGTTTTAGGGTGTTGGTTCTTGATTTATACATGGCTATTTTTTTGGACAGACTTACGTCTTGGTAAAATGGTTGCCTTTTGTAAACACGTAACTCCGTTTGAAGCTCAAACCAGGTGAGCTTTATTAGATATTTGAGTCCTTACTAGTTTAGTTTTACATATTTGGGGGTTACTATACAAAAATTTAGAGATAATAGCCATTTACTACAGGTGTGCAGAATCTGCGCACCTTTGCCATTTCGGCTATAACTAATTCATCCGACGTCGAATCGGGTTGATTCCACCGGAAAAATGATCACAAGACATAGGGCTTACAACTAGTGTTTCTTAATACCAGAACTATTGTATTTGCCCATATCATATGTTTTATAGACTGATCGATTCTGGACTAGGGTAGTTTAGGTTTTAGGGTTTAACTTGATTAGGTTTGGTTTTAGGGTTTATGGGATTTAATTCATGTATAATGATGTTATAATTATGAAATAGGATTTTTAATGTTGTAAATTAAGTATTTACAACTTATTTGATTAATGGTTTTGGCTTAAAACGGATAAAAACCAAGAAACGGGTTATGGTTTAGAAACTAGCTCGGTTTAGGGTTTCTTGTTTTGATTTCATGGAATCTTATGAAATGAGAATGAATATGGAATGTAAATGAAGTTCATTACTTTCTTTTAACTTGTACTTAATAGATTGTATGGAATTCCTTAGGAAAACGGAGGTAAAACGGCTATTTTGGATGTCACGCTTAATGACTTGTACATTGAGCTTTTAAGGACTTGTACTTTGACTTGGAGGGAGTTTATATTTCAAATGAGATGTTATATTACTTGTATATATGATTTAGTAGCTTGTACATTCACTTTAAATATTAACCCTTCATGGAATTTAGGGCTTAGAGGTATACGATAACTGTATTTAAAGCCTGTTTTGATATAACGTTGCGAATTGGTTCATTTGAGGTATAATGTACTTTGTAAAAAGGGATATTGATGTTATTGACTTGACATGTTATGATGTTTGCTTGAATATATGATGACAGTTTCATAGGTTAGTTGCGTATTTTGAGCCGTCTCTTACTTTAAGTTAGTAAGTTACTTGACAG
Organism: Tanacetum coccineum; assembly: GCA_026074375.1. Classification (NCBI taxonomy): domain Eukaryota; kingdom Viridiplantae; phylum Streptophyta; class Magnoliopsida; order Asterales; family Asteraceae; genus Tanacetum; species Tanacetum coccineum. Next base: position 63,733 of record BQNB010007438.1, on the reverse strand, counting down.
CTGAGATATGACCATGCAATAGTAATGTAGAAGCGAAAATTTCCCCGTATAATTGTTATCATAGTAAAATAGGTTGATGAAATTTCTTGGGTTGTTATAGCAAATGCGTATAATACTAAAAATAACTTGTAAATTTATTGACGTCGTAAGGGATCCTAAAACACGGGGTGTTATATCTGACTCAGATTTTAGGATTTGGAATCTACAAGACAACTGATTTTCTGACACGTAGACTGGAATCAGCATAGGCGTTGTCGTTTTAGTCAGCAAATTTGTCAAAGCAGACTAATACTCTCTCACCTCACATGTGCTAGAGAGGACTACCATCGTGTTCTCTGCAATATGTCTGAATAATCGAAAGATTGAGAATTGGACTCAAGGAATACCTGTTTGGACCAGCTTTCTATCTATCAAGGAAATTTGCAAGATTCGAGTAGAACTAGAGTATCACTTTGAAGAATGTTATAAAGCTGTCACTGATCGATTTGACTGGATGAACCCTAAAGGACACGAATATCCATTTGACCTCAGCAAGCCTTTACCATTGATTGAAGATCAAGTTCGTCAAGTAGTTCCTGCTAACTACTTCATTAACAACGACCTCGGTTATCTGAAAGGTGGAAGTTCAAGCAGGAAATATACGAATTCTACAACAAAAACCAAGGCTGCTAAGTATCATACTATTGAGGGCATAGAAGACATGGTTCCATCATTATGGAGTGCGGTGAATGTAGCTTATGATAAATATGTTATGTGGGGAATCACACACTGGGGTCTTAAATGACAACGTTTCTATGGATATGCAAGAAACAGGAAGTCATGCATGGATGTGTTTATATAAAAAGAAAATTGAAAGTAACCATGTTTATAGTTATGAAAGTGGTATGATTACGGGTATATGGTGGGATTGTCGTTCCATGAGAAATCAGCAGCTCTACCAAGTTCTAAGAAGGTGACTCCAAGATTAATACTGCGTGAATTGAGATTGTTGCTTTTCTTAGCTCAGAAGAAGCTCTCTAATCTGGAAAGAGATGTCATTTACGACTTGAATGTGGCATTGCGGATGTTTACTAGACATGTTGTCATTCTTAAGTGGGTGGAAGACCTTTAATTGGGAGTCGAAAGCTACCAAAAGAAGCTTAATATCACCAGGCCTGAGACTTTCAGGTCCGACATCACCAAAATGACCCCATACACCGCATACAACAATCCACAAGGAATGATATATCTAGACAAGTTCAAAAGAAATAGGTTAATGCACTCGGATGAACTCTACAAGTTCAGTGACGAGACACTCACATCTGTTCGAAGGGTTCTCCATGATATTGCTTCCAGCTTGAGGATGGATTACTTACCAAAAAGAAGATGGAGTAAATTAGACAGGAAAAGGTCTCGCATCATGATCAAGGCGATCGATCAGCAACTCTTTGAGAGAAGGTTAATGAGGAATTTGGAGAAGTTCGTTGGTGGGAGAGACTACGGGAATGACCTTAGGCTGCTTGAACGGGCAATATGACTTTGTCATATCTTGTCCTACTCCATTTTAGGTCAATTTCTCGTAATTAAAAATTTGTGATGAGGAAATGAAGCAGTGTTACACTTTAGATAGGCATATATGTGTTTGGGTGCGACTTTTCAATAATTTCTTAGTAAATTTAAAAAAATTTAAATTAACGCACTCAAAAACCATATAATTCCCTCATGATTTGAGGGGGAGCATTAAAATGTTCCAATAATAGGCTTGATATATAACTTCAACATTTTTCTCCTCGAAAGCATTATATTTGAATCAATTGATATCCAAAATATCAAACGATTTGACATTTTTGATAACGGGAGAAAATGTGAATAAAATATATATAACTTGTATAATGTGATCTTTAAGACTCAAGTGTGAACTCCTGTCCTCGTATGTGCTAAACATTTTCTATTATCGATCCACATATGCAGGGGGAGCATTTCTGAATAGTAAAACCATCGAGGTACTAAATTTTTTTATTTATATCAAAGTACCTTGATCGATGTTTTCAAATGGTTTTTTAGGATGTGAACAATACCAAAAGACCGACCATGTATTTAATTACTTAGGAGTTATAAGGTGGTTAGGTTTAGGTGTTCGTTCCCATTATCCAGTCAGAACCAGAGGGATCTACCCAAGGACATTCCATTAGTTAGAATAGAAGTACTTAGTTATGATAAAAATGGAGAAAAAGTAAGATAAAGGAATAGTGCCGACTGAGATGGAGCTAGTACTAGAACAAACCCAACAAGGTACTAGTCATGAAGTCTCAATAAGCATTGAAGGGGTTGAAGAATGAAAAAGAAAAGGTAAGATATTGGGTGAAAAGAAAGAAGCCCTCCTTACACTTAGGCATAAACCGGGTCAATACACAAACTGTCGGAAACACTAGGCTGTTGTCTGGTATTGAAGACATTGGTCATGGACCTAGTGACGCAATGCACAACCCTCTCCAGCCACTCAAAGTATCTTAAAAGATTGTTGTTTCATTTCTCACGGAGATTACATGCATTTCTATCGACTTTCTCACTCCGAGATAGTTGGTATTGAAAAGGTGGCAGTCTGCTCCAGCCTCTGATTACTAAAACCAAATGTGCACTATTGAGTCTAAAGCCAAAAGAGAACATCCATAAATCTCGCTAGGATACTATTCAATTGTATTTGTTGCTCACACACTGTGAAAACAAGTAATAACTTAAGAGTCCTACGCATTATCCTTGTGATATTGCTAGAACATCAGAGTCATACTAAAGTATTCACAATGACGATGGAAATCCTTCCAGAGCCAAAATCAAACAAGATCTGTGTAGGTGGGGGGACTTGTGAGATCCTATATGCGATCAAACGTGTACATGGATATCGATTCGGTCCAGCTTTATGAATTACGAATGAATTTTTGAAAAAGATAAATCTGTTGGTGTGTTTTAAAAAACGTTTGCATCTTAACACACCGATGATTTTTTCCTATATCAATTTTCAATCTTATGTCCATTGGGATAGCCTCACAAGGGTATTGGACATAAGAAAAGCTGAACACGAATTGGACGCTTATCGAGAAGATGGTAACTTACCGGTTCAGTCTAACCGTGTTGTCTGCATTGAGACGCTCATGTAATGAGAATGGCTAGTACAGCTACGAAACCCTGTCAAGGAGATTCTTTAGAATTCTACTCTAGATCGACATGGCAGTATTTATACTGATTAATGGGGAACCATGGTTATTACAACCGCATTCAACGAAGTGACATAGCCACTTTCGTCCATACATGTTGATTATCACTAACCCTTTCATGCAGGTAACACTGATGGTCGTAGCTATTGGATCAAGACAAGTCAAGATTCATAGCCACATGCTCATACTCGATCGACATACATAACGACATCAAGAAAGCTAAAGTACATGTTTCAAGACTTCCGCTACTCTGATACCACACGTCCTTCTTGAACCGATGAAGTGTTAAAGTTAAAGAACTTCAAGAAAGATGTTTTATTCAAGCTTTTAATCTCAAGAAAAGTATGAGCATGTCGGTCCGAAAGTCACAAGATCACAAGTTGGAGATAATATCTCTAGTTGAAGTTAAGAGATTCATGCTTGGTGCTGATCTCAGAAAAGTTCAAGTCACTTAAAGTCAAGCTTAAAGGAACACGCTCAAGCCTAAAGTCCAAGATCCACTACAACAATTTACACGAAGATAATAAGTTTAAAGATACGAGCTCAAGGACTAAGACAAGCTAATATGTAGAATTAAATATTTTGTTAAGAATAGAGTGACCTCCCTTAGGGGGAGATTATTAGGAATACGAAAAGTATCGGTTACTTCCATAATATCATAGGATAGTCTCTTAGTATAGTTTTTGGAACCTTGATAAGGTAAATGGGCCAAAGCCCATGTAAAGCCCACAAGGCCTCATAAGTGGCCGGTCATTTTGTGGAATAAGAACTCTTCTCCACATCTTGGTGGAGGGTTGGTTTGTTCATTTCATTCAATCCTATCTTAAATATTGTTCTCTTTCCTTTGTCTCTCTCTAAAGTGTTTCCCTTTAACTGTCTCTCTGTTTTCTTGTCATTTGTTGTGAGGATAAGATAAATATTATTCTAAGTATCACTACTAACACAAACCCATATGAACATTTTCATGTTCATGACCTTTTGATAACATCAAATATTTTAATCCTTTTTGTAGCAAAATACCCCTAAAATACTTGCAAATGTTTCACTAACACTCGCAAACGAGATATTTTCTGCTATTTTGTAGTTTTCAGGTGAAATGCGGAAGTGTGACAGTAAATAAAGGAATAGGAAAAGGATTTTAGTGTAATTCTGTAAGATGTTATGGCATAACACAAAAATGGTTTATGCCATAAACATAATTTAAGCAAGTTGTCGAGATCAAAAGACTTTCGGGTAACACTATATCTTGTTATTTGTCGTAACCCTATATTTGGAGGAAATTTGTCAAAGTTACTCGGTTTACGGCGTAAAACTCTTATTCGTTACGCTAGTAACCATGAAGATCCACAAATATGGAACGAAGATCACATACATATGGAAGTTATATGAAGGTTATGGCGTAACACTGTTGGGATTAAAAGTCTTCTTGATGCTGTTAGAATTACTGCTGCTCAAGTTTATATTAATACTGCTCTGATGAAGTTAATGCTGCTCATGAACTTCAAAGAAAAATATACTAAGTAGTTACTACTGCTGGTACAAAAGTTAATATTGCTAGTGAAAGTTACTACTGCTAGTACAAAGACTGCTTGAAGTTAATGCCGCTGAAGAGTTACTACCGCTCAAGAAAATATTCTAAGTAGTTAGTATTGCTAGTGTAAGTTAGTACTGTTTATTAGTACTGCTTACTTGATATCTATTAGTTATCTATAGAAAATATTTTATATACTTAGGAAAGTATTGTAAGCCGAGTAGGACTCCTTGGTGTATAAAAGGCGGTCCTAGGGCATAGAGATTGATGTACCAAAACCAAAAATCAATCTTTTTATTAGCTTCAAGGTCTTTGTAACCCTAATACTTTGAGAGTATTCGTATTATTATCATTAATAATATTGGAGCTTATTTGTTGAATTGTATGTTCGTAGAATTACAGTTTTATTGATAATTCTTCTTAATATTAAAGATTAGATTCCACATAGTCTTTAATACATTCAAACAAAGTTTTTACTATAGTTGTGTTAGATTTATCTAATATAACTAAACCTTATACAAGCTTAAGGAATTCGATCTATTAAAGTGGGAACAACAAGTGGTATCAGAGCTTGTTGAAAAGCTTTGAATAAGAAGAACATGTCTTTATACACAAGATCTTTTGCTAAAAGATATGGATCAAGATTTTGCACACATGGTGGTTGCATCTAAAGTTCCCATGCTCAAACCTGGTGAGTATGAGATCTGGAGGATGAGGATTGAACAATATATCCATATGATAAACTATGCACTGTGGGAAGTCATAGAGAATGGTGCAACCTTGCCAAAAACAATAAATGTGGAAGGAGTTATAACAAAGATGCCTATTACTACTGCTGAAGAAACGACTCAGAGAAGATTAGAGGTGAAAGCTAAAAGTACTTTAATGATAGGCATTCCTAATGAACATTAGTTAAAGTTTAACTCTATAAAGGATGCTAAGAAGTTGCTGAAAGCGGTAGAAAAGAGATTTGGTAGGAATGCAGCTACTAAAAAGACTCAAAGGAATCTCTTAAAGAAGCAATATGGAAAAACTTCACTGCTCATGCTAGAGATTGCTTGGATAAACTTTTGATAGGCTTCAAAAGCTTGTGAGTCAGTAGGAGCTTTTGGATAAAAAGCTTTCACAAAAAGATATTAATCAGAATTTATTAAGAATTTTGTCACTTGAGTCTAGGACACAATCAATTGTTCAACATATTGTTATCTGAGTGGATATCAAATTGGATATTATCAGATTGGAACTATACTTCCAATGTGATTGCATAATATAGATGTAACAGATAATAATACAATAAGTTGTTATTGTATGACTATTATCCAACATTATATTATGTTGAATATGTGGATCAGGTGAATTCCATGGGATAACAAAGATAATTAGTATGAATTCCAGATGTGACTTTGACCATCACATGACACCTTAGCTTTATAATTATATATATTTTTACTCAAATCTGACCCGCGCCAAACGACTCTCTAAATCACATTTTCACGATTTGTACAAGGAGAGATTCTATGCGAAAAGATATTCCGGACAACTTTTTAGTTTTAGCCGAGACCTGAATCTCGACAGAAAATGACCAAAATGCCCCCTGCAAGTTTCTGCAGGAACTTGTGTTTTTAATAAAAACGCAGCAGTTTGACCATCGGTTTTGACCCGCTATATCACGTTTTCGTGACTTTGACCCAAATGAGATTTTTATAGAAAATGTCATTCCGGACAACTTTCGTGTTTCGTCGGAAGGCTGAAACGGACTCGAAAGTGCCTAAAATAGCTGTTGAAAATCGGATCAAAATGTATACTTTTGCAAAATAGCTGTTTGGAAATTTATAAAATTTCTAAACTTCGATCGGCCATAACTTCTTCGTTATAAGGAGTTACAGGACGTTCAAATTACCGAAACGTACATTAGGATGAACTCTATCATATTTCTAAATCAAAAATCAGTTTTTGAAATTTCTCGACCCTCGAAATACCAGCTTGTTTTCTGCTCGAAATTTACAAGTTACAAAACACGCCATAATCCATTTCGCGAAAAACATCTCACAACTTATCTAATTAGCCTATACATGATATCCTATTTCGCTCAATTCAAATCATATCATAACTTAATCTATCGACGAAGTTTCGCTCGGATTTCAACTATGCATAAAAATCAAATCAGTGAACGAAACAAACGAAAACAAAATATAGATGAATGTCACAACGCTATAATAAGCAAAACTCATAGTGAAATCATCTCCTTCTTATTGGCCGAGACTCGAACGTATCCAACACCATAACAAACTTTTTTCATTTATCCAAGTTTCAAAAGTGAGTATCTACTGCTATTTTAAAACACCCCTTCAACTCGAAATCTTCTGAATCAAACAGAATTATTTTCTTCTGAAAACGATTGCATGTCTAATTTTCTTTATGGATGTTGTAGGTAATGACAAAGGATTAATAATCTATACTTGATTATTATGCACAGTTTTGTCGGGTTTGTGGGCGGCAATGGTGGTGTTGTTTATGGTAGGTGACGACGATGGGGAGTGGGCAAGGAGAGAATTGGATGAACAATTTTTTCTAAATAATGTTATATATGGAGGAGTTTACTCTAATATTATATTAGGGATAGGTTTGGAGCTTTAGCCAATTAGTCCCTCCATCATATTATTCTCAAAGCTAGTCCAAGGGTGTTTGTGTTTGGTTTATATAGCCGACAAGTATAGGATATTTTGTTCGTTGATTAATTTTATTTTTCGTCACACTAAATTTAATTTAAAACTTTTAATAAAATATTAACTCATGTCAAAATAAAGTTTTGACTCGGTTTCGACCAACTCGGGACAAGGACGAAAAATACAAATTATCATCATAAAAATATTAACGAAGCGCGTCGAAATTTCTACGATACTCAAAACGCTTAACGGTCGTGCGGTCAAACGTTGACTCGCGAAATATTAAAAATAAAAAATTTTAAATTTTCGTTGGTAATAAAATACGAAAATAATTATTTACGACAAATAAAATTTTAAATGTCGACGTTCGCTTACACGAACTAAGAAAATAATAATTATGATGTCGAATTCGCGATCGTCATACGCGTCGTGAAACTCTGGTTGTTACACTACAGCATAACCGGCACACTCATATTTTGTGGAACTTGGGTAAACATTTAGAAACGGATAGGCTAAATCCTCACAATATCTAACAAGGTTATGTGTCGGGTTTTGTAACATGTTATTTCCAAAATTATGCTTGAAAAAAAAATAAGTTGAGCATAATTTAAGCATGTTAATGTGAAAATTGGGACAAGTAAAACATTCAAAATTCACCCCCACTAGAGTTATTCAACGTCCTCCGTGTATATATAAAACATTAAATACGAGAATTTAAAAAGAATTAGAATGAGAAACTCCCCTGATATTTGCTTGGTAGATTCTCCAAGTTGCATTTATGAGCAAGATTGTGAGCTGAAAAAACGTCTAAATCCTAGCACGAACAACACACACATAGAATTCTAGAAAATATGCATTTCACCAACTTCGACGATATTTCTTTCTCGATGTCATGTAGAAAATATAGGAAAAACATGTGCATTCCTCTCTTGGTACTTATGGTTAATTTAAACTAAACTAACAATTAATTAGACCAGACTAAGTGGATCCGGGTATAGTTTAGTGGGATACGCGTATTCCAGAACTGAAAATAATGTTTTTAAAGTGCAATAAAATAAAGACTGATAACGTCCAGACAATCAATACGCCGTATGGTATGGAGCGGATACGTTGTATTGATGTCTGGGAAGACAGACTCGATAACGAAATTAAAGAACAATTCGGGTTGTCTCCCAGAAGCACTTTTGTTTATAGCGAAGTCTTTAAGTTAGACTTTTCTTCAACTTCCACTGTTTGAAATCATCTCTCATTCCATTCTTGCATTTAGTGTGAATATCATGCTAGGTTTCGTAACTTATTCATGAACTATTGTGCTGAACTTACTGTCAGGCTTGATTCTATCGCATACAAACAAACCAAAACGTCATATCATGCTATATATACAAAAATATGGGAACCTGTTTAATAGTCAGATACACCATGACACGAATAATAATAAATGTACAGATATAAAAAAAGATAAGGATAGGAGGGATCATGGGTCAGGCTGCTGTGGGTCCTGCTGTGCCGCGGAGGTGCTGGCCTCGCCAGTCCTCTATCTGACGCGCCTATGGAATGTCACAGGTGAGCTCCCTCGGAAAGTCCCATCGAATGCCTGGTATGGCTGCCCACTAGAATCCATCAACTACGTCATACACGACATCATCCACATGGTAAATCTCCCTTGATCAGTCGTAGATTTCTCCACAAGTCCGCGTAGACTCCCTACATCCCTACATAGTCCTTGCACCTCCTCCTCAAGTCTTCCCAATCTTTAGGGCATAGTCCTAGCAGCAACTGGTGGCGGTTGGTGGGCTGAGGTTGCCTGTATGGGTGCCGGGGAATAAACCTGGTCTACCCTCTCATAGCAGGAGCATCTAAGCTATAGCAGGGGCACCATACTTAGCATCGGAGCTGCCTTCTCTGGTCCTTTGGCACCATGCCTAAGTTTTCATCAAGCTGTCACAGTCTTCTGCAGTCTAACTCTCTGCCAAGTCAATCACAAATGTCAAAGGGGCAATAACTGTTCAATCTCCCCAGGGGGGGGGGGGGGGAAAAAATTTGCCTTTCCCCCCGCGTTTAGTCTGTATCCAAATGCTGAGCCCCTCTACCCATAATATGTATTCCACCGAAATATGCGCTTCGCTTTCTTCCCATGGCACCTCCTTTAATTATCAGATACAAGTAAGGTGATGTTGCATATATCAACCCTATTCAGGTAAAACAAATCAGTCACGGTCACCTTCTCAGGTGCGTGACTCCTCCCAGCAATACTGTGTGCCATCATCCGATGGCAAAGTCTCATAATCGAATCTCTGATCAAAGTGTAGGAAGGGGGAGGTCCCAAGAAATCACCATCGGTTGAAATATCCCTCCAATAATCATGTAGATCCCCCTTCCCAGGGATCATCCTCTCACTCTCACTCCAGTACCTTAGCAAAACTGAGGGAATCCATCTCCTCCCTGGTGTGTAATCCCAAGGCCAGAATAAACTGCCTCCAACTCAATCGTCTCTTGGCTCCCCCTAACTGAACTGATAGTACGAGAAGCATCCAAAACGAGTAATAACCTCTCAATTGAGTGTGCTAAGGAACTCCAGAATAAGCTCCCAAACCAGCGGTCCCCTAGTATCAAACAATCTCCTCTAATCCTGACTAGTAAACACTACTACACCGGCCTCATCATGATGCTCCATCACCATCCTAACAAACAAACCATCCCTCAAAAGCTCGGGCATACCCTGAAAATCCACAACTTCGACTTAAAATCCTCTCCAACCTCGACTCAAAATCTGCTATATCTGAATCAGTATACTCTAACCCCTCGTACCTAAGAAATCAGTGTCTTTGCTCACACGGTGGAAGAGTCATATCTGAAAAATCAACGAGAAAAGCACAAGAGTATAGAAATTTAAACCTTATGTTCTGAGAGTGGATACGGCATATCAAATGAATGAATACGTCGTATAGGGATCAATAAGTCAATACGCCGTATTGATTTAGTCAATACGGCGTATGGGTCTGTGATTTCAGGATCCTGGTTTACTCAATACGCCGTATTCATTTTAATGAATACGCCGTATTGATGATTTAAAATTAGGTAAAAATTGATCAATAAGTCGTATCCATTATGATGGATACGCCGTATTGGTATGCAATTATAAAAACAAAAAGGGGTTCCTTAATTTTACCGATTTTAACCCGTTCAAAACCTTTAAAACTTCAAGTCTAATTCAGGGGGTAAAGGAGTCCTAAAAGAGTTCTAAGGCATATCATTTAAATTCAAATCCTAACCCTAATTAAATCCATTCAAATTAAATCAAAAAAGATAAAGGTTGAAATACATTACCAGATTAATCGAGATGAATTGAGGTAACGTAAGCAGTACTAGATGAATCACAAACAGACCTCTACTGCTTTTAGAAGAAAAATTGTGTGTGTTTGTGATGGTGAAAATATGTGGTAAAAACTGATCCGGCGTATTGATTGGATTTTTATACCCAAATTCGATACGCCGTATTGAGATGGTAAATACGCCGTATTTGCGAATTTTTGTTAACCTAGTCAACTTTTGTTGAAAATATTAGATACGCCGTATTGGTTTTACCCGAATACGCCATATCCATTCTTGGAGACCAATTTTTCTAAAATAAAGCAAAGAAAACGTACCTTGGCCTCCACAAGATTTATTTCTCAATCTATCTTTTATAATACTGCTTAGGGACGAACGGAATGCCAAACGGCTCACATAAATTCATAATGAGATAGAATAGCATTCTGTTTGCGTAATATATCCAAATTACGATTTTTACAGTTAAGTTTATGACAAAACTTTCCATCCTTAGAGTTTTAGTGACTTTATCGTGACTTGTTTCAAAAAGCATAGTTGACCCATGTGTAATTTTATTATCCAATAAAGACTGTGTTATATCAATATCATTATCATCTTTGTCTTTTTCTGATTTTAAATCATCAGGACGAATAATGTTGAGGGGGAATAGATCATTAAAGTACAAAACATTTTGTTCCTCCTCATTATATTCTGACAATGATGTTTCATCACTTAAGTCAATTATCGTTATGTTCGGTGTGTTTATTTGGTTCTGTTAACTAAATCTGGTTTAGACGTATTTCTAGATTGAGCATCATTGTATATCATATTGGTCATGAGAATTCGTTCTCAAAACCTTTAAAAGAAGTCTAAATCATTTAAAACAACTAATTGCACGTCAGGTGATGGAATTAAATGCTGACTTTTCATATTTATTTTATAAATCCTTTTTCAAATTATGTGACAGAAATCCTTTTTAAGAAAATCGAGTTTTTGTCACAATTATTATGTAATCCTCATCATCGGATTCATAAATGTTATTTCTAAGTCGAGTCATCGTTGAAGAAAGAACTTAATTGAGTTTTGCATTGACGTGTATCCGTAGTTCAAAGTCTATCGTTATACGACTATAGATAGGAATTTAAGCTTACAATAGTCTCAAGATCATAATAAACTTCGTCATCCCACTGATTCTTCCCATATGTAGCAGTTTTCCAATTAAACACTTTTCCACGTTTACGAGCTTTTTCTTCCTCGAGCCTCATGTACTCTTCCATAGTAAGGTTTGGATTGTCCATCCTGAAACAATCTTACTAGAAAAACTATCAAATAACAAATATGTCGCGTTCAGTGAACTGAATACGTCGTATTACACAAACAGAATATATAAACAAGCAGAATAATACGTTAATCCAAAATTACATTAATCCTAGGGATTAGATCTAATCTAATGTTAAAAACCAAAATATCAAAATAAAAATCAAGATTAATTTTCACTCCCTCGCAGCGGCGCCAAAAACTTGATGTGATGTTGTTGTATGGTATATTTAAGATGATTCAAGTTTTAAATTTATATTTTTCTGACTAAACCAAAAACAATAATTTAACGGGCAGTGAACCCGATCGGTAGTAGTTTCGTGGTAAGTAGAGGTTCGAACACTTGAAGCGTGGTTAAATCTATCAATTTAATTAATATCTTGGTATTAATCTAGTTAATTCTTTTATTCTCTTCTAAATCGTTGTTAAACCGATGTCAGTCGAATCTAATTCTAAGGAAAAAGGGGGGTTTTCAGCCTTGAGAGGCTGGCCGGTTTGGATGGTGACTATTAATTCAACTCAGACACTTTTACCCGCGCAAGCTAAATACAAAAGATAAAGATGCGAATCGAACTTATTATTAGAAAACTGTATTTATCCATTATTAAATCCGATTAGAACGTTTGGTTTAGTTTTATTTAGTGCAATGATTTCTCTTTGAGGTGGAATATCATTCTTAAGACTTAGGCTTTAATCATTTAAGACCTAGACACCTAATTTCTTTACATTAAGCATCCGCATTAAAGTCTCCTTATTTGCTGATTATAATACTATCTTAGGGATTAAAAGCAATGATGATCTTGTTAAACCTAGCTATAGAGACTTTACCCACTTTAGCTTAATGGCATTGTATACTCTAGTAGTCCATTGTCCAACTAGCCAATAGAAGTTGAACGTTACTTGTTGAATTATCTAGGTCACCTGCTAGTCAACACGATCAATAAACTATTGGCAATATCCAATTAACTAGTTAAGCCCGAAGCGTATCCTAGACACAGACTTAGAAGGACAATATTTGTGTAACTATGATTCTAGATGTATAAATTCTTATGGACGAGTTTATCCCGGACTCTAGATTTGCGTGGTCGCTTCACTAGATCCAGTTGAATGATTGGTGCATTACAAAAGCGCTATAATAAACACAAGTATAAATTGATAAACATAAGAAAGCACTAACTGATACATAAAGAAATCAAGATAAACAAATATCCAAACATTCTGATTTGCTCCTAATGTGTAATGGCTAATACCCGAAGGTATTGACCTTTTTTTCTAAAACATCAATAATAAATAAGAGTTAATTATTTAGCCAAGTTAAAACTAAAACAGATGTGAACGAATGATACCAAAAACTGAACAGTTACTAAAGTATATGGAATTACACGATGTCTCCTATGGAATTGAATGCGTTACTCAACCTCTTCTGCTCTTTTTCTTCTCTGAAAATCTACTTTTGTGGTTTAGGTATCGAGGTATATGTGTTTAGCACACTTAAAACTCGTTTTGAGTTTGTTTTTTAGGGTCTGGAAGTCGGTTGGATACGGGGTATCCAAGAGTTGGATACGGCGTATTGGGGATTTCTTAAAGTAAGGACCACCCTTGATATTTTCCAGAATATTATATTGATTCCATATCTTCAATACGGCGTATTGAGTTCCTCTGGATACGGCGTATTGATCTTTATTCCTCTGTGGTCTTTGGTGAGTGCAAGCATAGATACGCCGTATCTTCCTTGCTAGATACGGCGTATCTTCCTTGCTAGATACGGCGTATTGGTCTTTAGAATAGTAATCATCAAAATATATGCATTTAAGCTCCAGAATGCGTGCCTTTTGCTAACTTTCACCAATTATCCATAATTACTGCAATTCTCAAATATAAATGATTAAGTAACAATTCTTTGCAATAACTATACAAAATGGGTTAATAACATAGGATAAATGATGCTATAAAATAGACGTTATTTGATGTCATCACTGTGCTTCAGCCAATATTGCCTTTTCCTTAAACCATGCACCATTCCTAGGCCTCTTTGGTTGAGTGCATTGCCTAGCCATGTGACCTTCACCTTGTCATTTATAACATTTATCCTCTGTTCCTGCCCGCTTGCATTATTCCCGCCGATAACTAGTTTGCATCCCCTCTCTTTTACCCTTATAGCTATTACCAACATAACTTTGTCATTGCCTCCCTTGAACTTGTTGCACAGTAACCCTACCATTTGAGGAAACAGCAACACGGAATTATATTATGCAATCATATTGGAAGATAGTAGATCACATCCTACAACATTAGCTCTTCAATGCAATTATCTTCTTTGCAACAACGTCCGAAAGAAAAGATTTCAAGGAACGCAAGAAAATTCGGACTTGTTCTTACGAAATCGAATCAAATAGGATTACTTGCATAATGATCCACTATTTAGAAGCGTTCTTACCCAAACATTTATTCAAAACCACTAGTTTAAAGGCGACGATTAATCTGACATAGCATGGCTCTTCCTGAATTATGCATAATTAGCTAGGCTATGCATAATGAGGACAAGGACGGATTTAACAATCCGTCCTCGTCAAAAAAGAAAAACTTTTCTGTTATTACACACCATATATGATGATGAAAGTTTTTAACCTATCCTTGAAAATAAGTTAATCATTTAACATAGAAATGGGAAATTAAATTAATTTTTCTTATACCTCTATTTCGAGAAACACGTCAACTATTGTTCATTCATTTTTGGGAAACACGTTTTTGCTTTGTCTTCTTGTAAAAATCGACGTAATTTGGCATTTGGTTTGATAAAACATTTCATAAATTATTGTATATTTTTGAATACAAAATTGTTTTCATAAGTGACATTAGGTGTGTTTGGTGATTAGGGATCATAACAAGTACAGAATTGTAGTAAGTCAAGAAAGATTCATGCAATCGAATGATGTAACGGAGCGATATATTCGCATAACTCAAATTGTCACACTGGAGTCACGATACTCCTTAAGATACGTACAAGTAACAACAACCTATATATATTATCATGAAAGAAACATCACGAGCATCATTCAAGGTGCTGAAGTATATAATGATCATAAAACTCATAACGAATCCAGGGGTAGTACATGACGCTCCCCAATTCTTACACTCCAATATCGGAGGTAATCTCCATTGTTCGCGTTACTAGTACATTCACAAAGCATGGTTTTCAAAAAACAAGAAAAGAAAAGGTTGCGATGTTTATGTTGAGGAAAAAATACACCCGACAGCATATTCTCACTAACTAGCACCAACAGTTTAGTGATCTATACAAAAAATGGTCCTATTCCACGGACAATATTATTATGTGAAACAAACAATAGACTAACTGAGGTCCTCAGTAGTAGTGAATATCTCCTCTCTAAAGCAGTGAGGCGTCTATCCAACGTGCTCAGTATCACGGAACCAACAATGGTTCATATTTGTACGCATATTAGGGACTACAATTTCCAAGAAATGCAAAAATTGCAACAATATATAATAATACATATGCGGCATGTAAGAAATCTTATGTCGGAGAATCCATGAACAAGACACCACTTATAATCTTACAACTTACATTTTATGTGAAATTTCATTCGGTTTTTACTAGTTACTCTGGTGACGCCTAACAAATACCAATATCCCACAATGGCTCGCCATCTTCCATTTCTAGACTTCTATATGTAATGACAAGTTCCAGTATTTTTCCTAAAAATTCTTAATGTGTCTAACCATTTTACAAAAATTCATCAATGCAACATGTTCCAAACGGGTCTGCTGGAACCTTGCCAAAGTTTGGCATGAGCAGGCCCACTTAGACCTATAGTAAATTCTGGAAAAATTCACAAAATTCATACACATTAGAACTTGCTGCAGTTGAAATTTCATTGAAAAATATTAAGTTTTGATCAGTCAGCTCACCACATTCTTGCAATCGAAATTCTGGGACAGATTCACTGTTTTGACAACCCATCTTGTAAATTCAATTTAACTAACTTTTATTTATTGAAAATGGTTTGAGGCCGTCATTTCTTGAGACATAGTAGACTATCGAGTTTAGTTTTACGATCAAGAAAATCCAGAAAGGCTTTTAGAATGACCAAGTTACTAAGCGTACAAGTCGACCCAAAATTCTGCACAAAAATGCTTAGTGCAGAATTTGGCGATTCCATTTTCCAAACTTCTAATAGGCATAACTTATTCGTTTTTAGGAGTTAGAATCGATTCTTATATCAAAAACGGAGCTTCGGGACGGTGTCTAACAACGCATTCCTAGGGTCAAAATCATTTTAACACCCTCAATTTAGCGAAAATCCCTTAGTTTTCTGCTTAATTTCCTATTCTGGGATTCACTACAATCAACCCATCCAAACGCACCCAAACTCCAACTCATTATACTCATTATACCTATTTTAAAGGATCAAGACCTTTAGACACGACCGAGAGTGTACTTCTAATTTATTAGTTCTCGTTATACGTGTTCTAAGTCTAATCGACTAACTTTATATTCTTTTATCAAAATTACCATTGTGAACCATTATCAAGATTAAGTCATTTAGGACGCGGAATGAAAGTATGAAAAAAACTAGTTCATTAGTTGAAATTTCCGTTTTTAGTTAACGTATTTTATGCTAATCATATGTAAAACACTAATTGACAGTTAAATGAATTTTGCCGATATTGAGTCTTGTAAACATTTGTCTAAATTGACCGTCGAAAACCACCCGTAGATGACATTTTATGACATCGACCCTAATGCATTTTATGCCAAAACGACGTTTCGGACAACTTTTTAGATTTAGCCGAGACCCGAATCTCGACAGAAAATGACGAAAATACTCTTTTTCGTTTCTGCAGTAAGCTAAAAATTCAGCAAGAGCTGATTGAAACTTTTATGGTTTTCCAAAATTTCAAATTCGCCTTGTTCCTTTGTTCCTTAGCTATTTGATTCCTTAATCGCGGCTCGAAACACAACAAAAATCTAACCAAGCCTCAAATTAATATAATATTGCAATGTGTATATATATATATATTGCACATATATGAAATTTTATCAAATCATATCATAATGGTGACCCCATTACATAATATCAATAGTACAACTCGAATGTACGTGTGTGACGATAATAGAAAGGCATATGTATACATAGCGGTCCGACGTAGAACGGATATCGTGTATATATATACACATACATATATAATTACTTTTTATACCACACGCTTGGTATAAAATAAACAAACAAAGGCTTAACAACAAGCACATAAAGGACCGGGAAGGATTGGGCGCGCGGATATCGGACATCGGTGAACAACTCGTGAAATTTTTTCGAAAATAGTCATAGTCCAGGTTTTGAAAAACGACCTAGTTCGCTATGAACCTGGCTATAATACCAATCTGTAACACCCTCAAATTTACAACGCAACAGAATACAACATTGGGATGCTACTTCATAATATAAGCTCATGAGTCACGGTAAACTACATTCAATTTTTTTTTATTAAAAAGATCAGAGTTACAAGGTCCCAATAATTTTATAAAAACTCATTTCAAAATAATCCACAACATGTTTAAGTTTCTTTAAAAGAAAACATTTTATCATATGTGCAAAGTTCACCAAGTCCACGTCCTTCGATATCCGCATTCCATCCCATCCAAGCTAGCAAGCATATACCTGAGATAAACATGCTAAAAAGTCAACGAAAACGTTGAGTGAATTCATAGAGTTTATAAACAATCATTTTGAACACAAGCATAGCAAAACATTTAGTTCATAGAACAATCACAACGATGCTAGAGCCACAAACCGAACCTTAACTGTGCCCAACCCGGAGTGATAACACTCCCAATACTAAATACAATATGTCTCCGTATGCCCTCGCAAGGAACACACTCCGGACAGGTCGTTAGGCCAAAATAGATCTATTATTATTGCATTAGCGTCCACCGGTTAGCGGTGATTGACGGTTCATGAAGGAAGGGCCACAACAATACACTCATAGCAACGTTCACATAATAAAATCACCTGTGTTCGATTTTCTAAAACAAGCATGTATCTCCCTCGCGGGTTTTTAAAACATAAAAAGAATTAAATGCGAGGCTATGAACTCACCTTGATCGAAGACCACGATCAACAGTCCACATAAGCACATAATGTATCAACAACGATCACAACCGCGACCTATAATTATGCCGCTAAATTATAATGTGCACAATGTACAACCGTCGATGCACACATCGTCACGGTAAAATATATCTTATATATATATATATATATATATATATATATATATATATATATATATATTAACATTTCGGTCGTTGGCCAAATAAAATAAATGAAATGATAAAACAAGTATGTAACATATATCCCGTATATACCTTACATACGAAAACGGACGCGAATCATTCATGTCGGGAACTATATAACCAAAGGAAAATATTCGAAAGTGCATTATTTAAGGTATGCAATTCTTTTCAAGCATTATTATTTATATAACAGAAGAAGTGAGATATTATTTTAAACAATATTATTCAAAACGCGTTCGGAAATTACAAAAGAACTCATACATGATTATTATATTAATAAATTGCGAACGTAACGGTTTAATTAACGATATGTAAACGTAAAACTATTATTAATACAGTATAAACGTAAAGGTTTTAATTAATAGATGTAACGTAGTCTTATCGTTATAATTTAAAGAAATAAGGTTTTTATTATACAAGAATAATATTTATAAGTTCCTTTATCCTTGTTTTCTTCGCGGGTTTTGATATAATAAATATGATTATATCCTACGATTTTTATGTAGTCTTTTTATCGTTTTTATTATTATACAGAAATTTTTTTACGTGAAAAACGCTTAAGTAATATCATTTTTAGAAATTTCGGCATGACCTTGCCGTTTATATAACGTTCCCATGTATATAAAATACATTATTTTTCCACTTTTATCCAATCAATATTGCATTGCTTACTGCGTTTTCATAATTAATAACTAGTCATATTTACATAAACATCAAATATAAATAAAACCAAACACACCCTTATTTAGGGGCTGCTGTCCCAAACACCCCTTTAAGGCTATAAAACTCATATCCAAACATCCCTCCACGTCTGTTATTACATATCCAACGCCCTTAATGTCATAATTACCCTGTAAATCCAACACGCCCTTTTTAACCACGAATTCATATCGGAAAAATTAATAAATACCGAAATACATAAACAAATAAAATTAACAAAAAGAAAGGAATCACCACCACAAGCCCGACACCATCATGGTGCGGCTGTGGTGGCTGTGGTGGCCACAGCCGGCTCGGCCGCCGCCACAGCGGTGGCGTCAAGCGGCTGAGCACAGCGAAGCACCCCCAAGGGGTTGCGCCGCCACAGCCCGACACCACATGGTGCGGCTGTGGTGGTTGTACCAACGTCCGACCGCCACCACCATGGTGGTTTAGCGGCGGACAGCCCCTATTCGACATAAACCATGACCAAGTCAACCACTAAATTAAATATTTTGTAATACAACCGATGTAACCACCATGCATGGAAAACTAGGCAAGAAAACAAGACATTTGAAGGTTCTATAGGAGGTTCACCGTGGATGTGATGATGTTGACGTGGGTGGATAAGGTGGATCTGTGGTGGCTGTTGTGCGGGTTCTGATTGGCAAAGGAGAGGGTTGTCGACGGCTGTGCCGTAGAGGAGGTGGTGTACACAGTTGGTGGGAATGGAGTGTTGTTGCATCGAATGAAGATGATATCGAGGGTAGCGGTGGAGGTGTGGTATGATGGGGTATGTCGGCTGCCTGGGTGAGTCGGCTGGTGGAGGAAGGTGATGGCGACGTGGTGGTCTTTAAGGAGTGTTTGCGGTATGTTCGTTGATTGGTGGTTCGGCGATCATAAAAGAGGCAGGGAGAGGACTGAAACTGCGAGCCATGTCAGATGCGCGGTTTGTGCGGCGGCTATGAACGAGTGGGGAGATGAAGATACGGCGGTGGGTGGCGGTGAGGCATAGATAGAGGATGTATTTTGTGTTGTTTGGCGATGGGTATGATAGATCGTGATGAGAACGATATGATGGCATCGGCGCACACAGCCGGAAAAAAAATTTTCCGGCGGGCCAAAAACTCCAAGGAGGCGCCGGATTTTTAAGGAGAGGAGGTGGGAAGAGTGTTTAGGTGCGTGTTTAGATTAAATTTTTATATAAATGAAAAAATGTATAAATTGTTTATATATTAAAGGTTTTAAAAAAAAATAGAATGGTATAATAGTTAGAAGGATAAAAATGAAAATATACTAAGGGACTTAGAAGTGAAACTTGGGTAATTTTTGTATAAAATAACGGATTCGGGATCTAGTTTGGAGCGAGTTACGGATGATTAAAAGACGAAACTTCGCCGTTGTTTTTCAAATTATTTTTCCTATAAAAATGAGTATTTACACGACTATATTTCATAAATATTTTGTAACGTTTATTTAAAATTGTTTATTATTTATGGAGTAGTAGTTTTTAGACTTTGTCCGAAAAAAAATAAACCTTAATTTAAATGTTCGCGTTTTCAACCAACGCTTTTGAATAATATGTAAAATAATTTATTAAATATTTTTATTAAATAAATTTCGATAAATAAATAAAATTTTATTAGTCTCGTGTCGGTACGCGTTGTTGTCGCTTTCGAGCCACCTAAGTTTGAAATAAAATAAATAAAAAAAATTATGAGAATTATGTACTAATAATTATGATTTATTATTAAAATAAATTTTAGAAAATTATCGGTTACGCGGAAATTTTTATTTTTTTTTTTTTTTTTTTTTTTTTTTTTGACGATAAAAGGTCAAACGGTCAAAAGTCAAGTCAAACTCGAAAAGTAAAAGGGTAACATATTATTAAGGTTCGAAAATATAGACGGTTGTCACGTTCTCCCCTCCTTTAGGAAGCGACGTCCCGGCGCTTAATCACTTTATTCGTCCCAAATTCACTTGAAATTGGTGAAAGACGACATTCTCGAACGGATTAACATGCTCTCACATCATGGCCACACGACCTCGGACGCATTTGGAAAAATTTCAAAGCGACAATCAATTCAAAAATCATCGGTGATCACCCGATCAAATCAAAACACATATCGATCAACGGGTCTCGCTAAAAGAGATCGCGTCAATATAACAATCGTCTGGAGTGAACATAACTCCGTCGAAGGCGTTACGACATTATTCAAAACAAGGCGCTTATCATTAAGCGTATAGAATCACATAATCGCATGCTCACTAGCCGACAAGCCATGCAAATTGAAAGAAAACGCACTTATGCGGAAATCACTTAGAGTATACATAACTCTATCGAAAGCACTACGGCATTAATCGAAACAAGGTACTTATCAATAAGCACATACAATCACATAACGACATGCTTGCTAAATAGCCAAACCATGCCAATCAATCAGTTCAGTCACGTTAGCTCATGCTTGCTAAATAGTCAAGCCATCATTAACAATAAATAATTCTGGCTAAGATCAGCCCAGGAAAAGCTTTTATTACAATTAAAGAATGTGCATGGCCTGAAAGCCATGGAGCATATCCCAAAAGTTTTTTATCATTGTAGGTGCTCACACACTGATTCCAAACCAAAAGGATTACATGTAATTCATAAAACAGATTCATACCCAAAAGAGCTTACAGGGATGAATCACAAACGGATTCAACCCCAAAAGAGATTTATAGTGATCACAAACGGATTCATAACCCAAAAAGAGATTACAGGGGTGATTCACAAACGAATCATAGCCCAAAAGAGATCTACAGTAGAATGAAATCAGGGTGCTCACTGGCTTTATAGCCATGGATCCATATCCAAAAAGATTTTTATCATCGTAGGTTGCTGACACGCGAATCCATATCCTATCATCGTAGAGTGCTCACACGCGGATCCATAACCTATTATTGTAGAGTGCTCACACGCGGATACCATCACCTACATCGTAGAGTGCTCTCATCGTGGATCCCCATACCTAGTAAATGGGTCAAGTTTGCTTATATTTATCAAACTCTGTGCATTCTTTACGGTGCACCAAAGCACGATCGTCACCGCTTGCATCCACCTCGCAGGACCACTTCGAGCTCGCACCCCAAACGCGACCGCTCCGTGTGTCCTTAAATCGTCTCGACCTATTTTGCGAGCTCAATAATATGGGTAGGCGTACCCAGCCGATCCGACGCCATATAATAATGCCGCCTCGAGCTCGCACATATGTACGACCGCTCGACTAAAATCACATAACACACAACCACATAGCAAGCAAAATTTTGCACATAATTCTCAACTATGGCTATCCGTCGTTGACCATCGACGATCAAAGGGGAACGAGTCAAGCACAAGGATTCCTCAACTGAATAAACGGAAACGGCAACGGGATTGTCTTTTATCTACTGCCACGAAGTCGGCACACTTCAACTGTCCATCGCGTACCATTTTATTCCCTACGGAAAATGATGACGGACGACATCATTAATCGTTGGTACGGAATCGACATTGTGCTTGGCTCTCGTGCCGAATGCTCTCCTTTTGAGCCATCCTTGTCTGAATCTACGTTGGTATTCGAGTCACCACTCTACGTTGGTATTCAAGTTTACAAGGCAGAACAGGAACAAATCAAACACCTCGAATTCACAACTCGAGCTTGTGTAGGATTCATTCGTAACATTAGATGACCGAATACATACGTTTCGGGGGTAGAAGTTTTCTTTACGATTACGGCTTATTCAACAGGAATGATTCGACATTTGACGTAGAGTAAACTTTACTCTACGACTCGATTCGACAATATGGAAAAATGAAAGAAAGGTAATGTAAGATAACATTTAGATGTAGGAGAATCTTTTCATTGGTCTCGTATTACTCGAATTCGTCTTACATCCACTTTGGCAGTCTTCTGATTTTGTTAAAATTTCTTCTCAGTGTCGGGACAGGATTCGGGTATTTCATCACCACATTGTGATTAGTGGGGTTTCACACGTTACACGTAACATCAAAAAAATTTTCTGAAATTACTCGGTCATGGTGACTTCTAAGGCATACCATCCAAAAAAAGGATTTAAGGAATGCAAGAAAATTCAGTCTTGTTTTTTAACGAAACCGAAATCGATAGGATATACTTGAAAAGGATCCATCATTTAGAAGTGTTACTCACCCAAACATTATCCAAAACCACTGGTTTAAAGCGACGATTAATCCCGACACAGCGTGCTCTTCCGAATTATGCATAGGTTTTAGCTAGGCTATGCAAAATGAAGGACCAAGCGACGACGCCCCTCCACGTCAAAAAGGAAAACATTTCGATTATTACAACACCAATATGAGGATAAAAGTTTTTGACCTATCCTTTGAAAATAAGTTATATTTATGTTGACAATGGAAATGAGAAAATAAGTTTTACCTTCGTTTTGAGAAACACATCAACGATTGTGTTCATGTTATTTTTAAGAAACACTTTTTTTTTCTTTGCTTTGTCTTCTTGTAAGAATCGACGCAATTTGGTGTTTAGTTTGATAAAGCATTTCATATATTATTATATATTTTTGGAATAAATTGTTCATAAAAAGACTTTAAGGTGTTTTGGAATCATGGATCAAATCACTAACAAGAAGTAGTTAAAGTTTTCCCAAAAAAAACAAGAATCGATGCAATCGAATGAGGAAAATGGACGATATAATCGATAACTGGAATTGTCCACACTAGGAGTCAAGGTA
Organism: Tanacetum coccineum; assembly: GCA_026074375.1. NCBI lineage: Eukaryota > Viridiplantae > Streptophyta > Magnoliopsida > Asterales > Asteraceae > Tanacetum > Tanacetum coccineum. Next base: position 39,958 of record BQNB010007438.1, on the reverse strand, counting down.
TCTATCCAACGTGCTCGACCACGACCTATAATAGTGTCGCGTAATCAGAGAAATAATAAAAGTATGATCGAACGATACGTACTTCGTATCTTATATATCCTTGATAAAATGATATAAGTATGCATGCGATGAAAATTCCACTTGCGCGTTCTAATTAATATCACTTAACTTATTGTAAAAGCGACCATTTCAAGAAAGTTACTATTTTTAATAGGCCCGGTTATCGGATTACCGTAATCGATATAATTATTATATTTAAAGTCTCGACACTTGTGTTATATTTTATTAACATCCATTTCTTATATACCATAAACGTATTTAGTAAGAATAATGAGAGTCTATTATTTTTATAATTATCCAACAAGATTCAAATTAGCATAATTGACTTTTAAAATTAACGTTTGACTTTTTAATAAGTCTATATGTATGTTTTTCTCAAAACTGCCCCGTTATATCCCATTTTCGTGACTCGGGCTCTAAAGAGATTTCATGTAAAACATTGTTTCGAACAACTTTTTAGTTTTAGTCGAGATTTGAATCTTGACAGAAAATGACCAAAATGCTCTTACAAAATTCTGCTGAAACTTATTTTATTTTTAAGAAAATGTAAAAAAAATTGACTTTCATTTTTTTTTTTAGTAACACTTTTAATCTAATCTACTCAAGTTCTTGGCGGATTTCATCACAAGCCTTTATCAATAACGAATTAAATCGCGAAAACATAGATTATACTAGTAATAGGATTTACGCACCATGATATACCAAGCAAGCCTCAGTGCAACAAAAGAAATAGTTTCCGCCTTGTTCCTTTGTTCCTCTGAGCTATTTGATTCCTTAATCGCGGCTCGAAACACAACAAAAATCTAACAAAGCCTCAAATCTATATAATATTGCAATGTATATATGTATATATTGCACATATACGAAATTTATCAAATCATATCATAATGGTGACACCATTACATAAGGTCTATAGTACCACTCGAATGTACGCGTGTGGCGATGATTGAAAGGCATATATATATATATCGGTTCGTCGCAGAACGGATATCGTATATATATATATATACACATACATATATAAATACCCTTATTATACCGCACCTTGGTATAAAAGTTACAAACAAAGGCCTAGCAACAACACATAAAGGATCGGGAAGGATGGGCCGCGGATATCGGACATCGGTAAACGACTCGTGAAAATTTTTTCGAAAACAGTCATAGTCCAGGTTTTGAAAAACGACTTAGTTCGCTATGACTCGTGCTCTGATACCAATCTGTAACACCCTCAAATTTACAACGCAGCGGAATACAACATTGGGGTGTTACTTCATAATATAAGCTCACGAGTCACGGTAAACTACATTCAATTTTTATTAAAAAGATCAGAGTTACAAGGTCCCAATAACTTATAAAAACACAATTCAAATAATCCACAACATGTTTAAGTTTCTTAAAAGAGAAAAACTTTTATCCTATGTGGCAATTTTCACCAAGTCCCACGTCCTTTGATAGCCGCATTCCATCCCTTCCATGCTACAAGCAATAATACCTTAGAACACTTGCTACGAAAGTCAACGAAAATGTTAGTGAATTCATAGAGTTTATAAACAATCATTTTGAACACAAGCATACAAAAGCATTTAATTCATAGAACAATCACAACGATGCTAGAGCCACTAACCGAACCTTAACCATGTGCCTAACCTGAAGTGCTAACACTCCCAATACTAAGTACAATATGTCTCAGTATGCCCTCGCAAGGAACACACGTCTGAGAGGTCGTTAGGCCAAAATAGATCTATTATTATTGCATTAGCTTCACCCGCTTTAGCGGTGATTGACGGTTCATGAGGGAAAGGCCACAACAATACACTCATAGCAACGTTCACATAATAAAATCACCTGTGTTCGATTTTCTAAAACAACCCCCCCCCCCACCCCCCCCCCCCCCCCCCCCCGCATGGTAACTCCCTGCGGGATTTTTTAAAACAAACATAAACGATTTAAATGCGAGGCTATGAACTCACCTTGTTCGTAAGCAATAATCGAATAATCTAATAACCACGTGGTGTCAATGAACATCTTGTCGCGATCGCGAAGTTGCAATTACTCCTAACGGTAATGCTCCATTCATTTAGGGAGTATAAGTTTGGGGTTTTCCAAAAATAATAGTTACATCGACACGACTCAAAAATAAAAAGACTCAATTTAAAATTATAACATTTCGGTCGTTGGCCAAATAAAATAAATGAAATGATAAAACAAGTATGTAACATATATCACGTATATACCTTACATACGAAAACGGACGCCAATCATTCATGTCGGGAACTATATAACCAAAGGCAAATATTCGAAAGTGCATTATTTAAGGTATGCAATTCTTTTCAGCATTAAAATTATATATATAAAAAAGTGAGATATTAAAATTTAAACAATATTATTCAAACGCGTTCGGAAATTACTAAAGAACTCATACATGATTTATTTAATAAATGCGAACGTAACGGTTTAATTAACGAATGTAAACGTAAAACTTTAATTAATAAAGTATAAACGTAAAGGTTTAATTAATAGATGTAACGTAGGTCTTATCGTTATAATTTAAGCAAATAAGGTTTTTATTTACAAGAATAATATTTTATAAGTTAATTATCCTTTTTCTTAGCGGGTTTTGATATAATAAATATATTATATCCTACGATTTTTATTTAGTCTTTTTTATCTGTTTTATATTATAACAGAAATTTTTTTAAGTGAAAAACGCTAAGTATATCAATTTTTAGAAATTTCGGCATGACCTTGTCGTTTATACAACGTTCCCATGTATATAAAATACATTATTTTCCCACTTTTATCAATCAATATCGCGATTGCTTACGCGTTTCATAATTAATAACTAATCATATTTACATAAACATCAAATATAAATAAAACCAAACACACCCTTATTTAGGAGCTGCTGTCCCAAACACCCTCCTTAAGGCTATAAAACTCAAATCCCCAACATCTACAAAAATAACCATTATAAGTAAAACCAAACGCCCCTAACGGCGGATTACATACAAATCCAAGCGCCCTTTTTAACCACGATTTCACATCGGAAAAATCAATAAATGACCAAAAATAATTATAAGTAATAAAATTAACAAAAAGGGGAATCACCATCACAAGCCCGACACCACCATGGTGCGGCTGTGGTGGCCATAGCCGGCTCGGCCGCCGCCACAGCGGTGGCATCAAGCGGCTGAGCACAGCGAGGCACCCCCGAGGGGTTGCGCCGCCACAGCCCGACACCACATGGTGCGGCTGTGGTGGCTGTACCGTCGTCCGACCGCCACCACGATGGTGGTCTGGCGGCGGGCAGCCCCTAACGACACCAAATTAAAGCAAATCAACTACCCGACTTATTTATTTCATTTTACAATCGATGTAACCTCTGTCACACCCCGTAAATTCCCGGTTAGTATTCCGACCCACTCCGGTCATCTACTTTAAATTTTGTACGTTACGTTTAAATCTGACAGTTTACCGGGGAACTAAACTGCGTAAAAACTGAAAAAAACGTCGTTGGACGCGTTCCGACATCGATTATAAATTAATTTAGGCTTATTATAAGATATTTTAGCTTTCCTGAGTGTTTTGTGATTTTTAATCACTTCCGATATTAATTTTAGGGTTTTATCCTTTAAATTTTGTTTTTCGCGTTTTAGACCAAACGGAACCCCGGAAACTCAAAATCTTTTCGTGTAAACTCAAGTTATCGTATTTCTAGTGTCATACTACTAAAAATTTCGTTCACCTCTTTTCCCTAGCCAAATGTGGCGCCTAAACCACAACAACAAGCAGAGGCGCTTGTGCGGCGGCTGTGAACGAGGTGGGGAAGATGAAGATAGCAGCGGTTGGTTGCGGTGAGGCAGAGATAGAGGTGGTTTTTGGTGTTGGTTGCGATGGGTTGATAGATCGGTGATGGAGAACGATGATGATGGCAGCGGCGCACTCGCCGGAAAATTTTTCCGGCGGCCGGAAAACGCCATGGAGGCGCCGGATTTTTGAGGGAGGAGGTGGGAGAGTGTTTAGGGTTGAGTGTGTGTTTAAATTTTGTTATAAATGAAAAAAATGGTATAATTTTGTTTATATATTAAAGGTTTTAAAAAAAATAGAAATGGTATAATAGTTGAGGGTTAAAAATGAAAATATACTAGAGGGACTAGAAGTGAAACTTTGGGTAATTTTTGTTAAATAACGGTTCGGGTCTAGTTTGGGCGAGTTAACGGATGATTTAAAAGACGAAACTTACGCCATTGTTTTTCAAATTATTTTTCCTATAAAAATGAGTATTTACACGACTATATTTCATAAATATTTTGTAACGTTTATTAAAATTGTTTAAATTTATGGAGTATAGTTTTTAGACTTTGTCCAAAGCCAGGATCTAGCCAAGACTACATCTTAATTCCACTATGGAAAGATGGTTTACTATTTGATTCTTCTTCAAAGGATGCTAGTAATGATGAACCATAACCTTCTAATGATGCTGGAAAAAAGGATGATGAAGGTGGTATTGATGATCAAGAAAGGGCTAAAAACAATGCTCAAGATATTAATACTGTTGGGCCAAGTATTAATACTGCCAATACAAATTTTAATACTGGTAGTCTAAATATTAATATTGTTAGTCCAACAGTTCCTACTGCTCCACTTGAATCCACATATGCTGATTTCTTTGGTGATGAATCAGAATTGGATTTGAGCAATATTGCTACCACATATCCAGTTCCTACTACTCCAAATACAAGAATCCATAAAGATCATTCACTTGATCATGTGCTTGGTGATGTGCAGTCTGGTGTACAAACAAGGAGAATGATAAATGAACAAGGGTTTATTAGTGCTGTTTATGAAGGAAAAACTCATGAAGACCTTCATACTTGTCTATTTGCCTATTTCCTATC
>BQNB010007438.1:0-27500 GCA_026074375.1 Tanacetum coccineum | reverse complement strand
AGGTCAAATTCTGGAAGCTCAAAATGGGTCTGCTCAAGCTATACATCTTATAAAATGGTTACACCCACTATTATTTTTATCCAAAAATTATAGAAGCTCAAAACTCATTAGGGAGTTATGGGATGTGAGGAGAACAACCAATTAGGTGTTTAAGTATATTATTTAGAGTCATCTTGTGACTATAAAAACTGAGTAAAAAGTAGAAAGTTGAGAAGTAAAGTTTGTGAGGTAATTTGAGGTTAGCAAGTATGAGAAGTATATAGAAGAGTTGAATCAAGATAGGATATAGAGTATCCATCGTTGTGATTGTTACATCGACTTGGGTGTGTGACCTAATCGATGGTAACATATGTGTGTATTGTTTTGTTTAGATTCTTTGCAAGATTAAGTGAAGGAATTGGAATTTGCCTTGCATCAGATGAGTTTTACAGTCCTACTTTTTACTTATATTTTTGGATGGAAATGATGCAAAACAGTTTTTGAATTATGAACTGTGATATGTGTTTTTAAGTATCGAACAATATGATTGCTATGTACTATTGCTATGTGATATGAATTGTGGTAAGGCATGCGTATGTGAGGATGACACAACCTTATGTGAGACCCGAACGGACTTCGATAGTCAAGTGGGTCAGTCTTGCGCGGAGATATTATGGGACAGAGGGGTACGATCTACCCCAGATATATGTGAATTTATTTTGTGATAGATAAGCCAAACATATATGTTCGTAAATGTTGTTTTTGTATTTGCGGTGTCATAAGGTGGAGTCCTTAAAACTGTAACTACCTCACCAACAATTATGATGACGTTTTTTTTAGCATCATTTTAGGTGAGCAAAACGTGTGAAGAGTTAGGAAGAGGAGTTAGCTGGACCATAGGCTTGCATGCGGAGTCTATGGTTTATCTGTTTAATTTTTATTTGAACTTGTCATGTTCTGTTCTTCATGCATTATATGTTAGAATTTTTGTTTTGGTGCTTTCATAACCACGCTTTGGATCTTGAAGTTTATTAAAAGTCATTTTTAGTTTTCTCTATTTTGACGCCTTGTGTTGTGATGATGCCTATTGATCATGCCTTGCGATTCCGCCTTGGCGGGGTGTGACAGATTGGTATCAGAGCCAAGGTTATAGAGAACTAGGTGGATTGGCCTAGACTATAACTAGGAACCTTCATATAATCATTAGAGAACTATGTGCTTTGTGTGTACGTGACGAAAATAATAATGATTTTATGTATATATCTTTGAAGTTCCAATAGCCTATTCGTTTACTATTATCGTAGTCAGCATATAATATAGATATATATATAATATATATATATATATATATATATATATATATATATATATATTTATATGCTAGTATTTATTTTCTTTGTCGCCAAGTATCTGATGAAGCTTATACCCTTCCTTATTTATAGAGTTATGTCTTCCTCAAAGCGTAAGTTTTGTTGGGGAATCATGCGTTCAACTGGAATTAAGCGTTAGGACGACCCAATTTTTGGCTGTAAGATATGGCGTACAAACCGTAAGTGCCGTATACCCTTCGACTTATATCCGTGTAAAGTGAAAGAGAGTATGACTATGAAGAAAGTAGGTGACCAAACGATTGGAGTGATTTGGAGAAGAAGGATCGACAAGGAAGGAAATGTTTCTAGGTTCCAAGAATACCACACCTCGGATGAAGAAGAAGAAGAGTTTAGTGAGCACCCTCTTACAACAAATATGGATTCGTTGATCATCTACAACTCCAAATGGAAGACCAAAGGAACAAGTTTGCACCTTACCTATTACCACCACAAGAAGGCAATAATAATGGTTGGTTGATAAATGATGCTAACAATTCAGACCTTAAGTCTACGGCTAGTAATCAACCCATGAGCTTGACGATGGAAGACATTGGTGGGAGCTGAGTTCGACCTCGACCCGACTACTCGTGCAATCGATTTGATTTAGGATGTTTAGTGTTTCTTTCTATCGTTTGAACCATGTTAGGAAATGTTATTTTCGATTCTGATTATTATTAATGAGAAGTGGTTTTAGGATTTATCTTGTGTGCTATGTGCCTTATAAAATGTGTCATGTGTTGCATGATGTGTTGATTTCAAGAAGTGTTTTCATAGGAGCGAGTACACGCGTGAAATGGGGCATCTATAATTATGGTGTACAACATAATTATACATGCGCCACAACACAAATGGACTTGCAAGTATGATTACATGTAATTGGTGTTGACACATATTGGTTGATTATGCTTGTACGTATATAGTATTGGGGGAAATGTAATATCATGGGTATGTGATAGAGGTAGCTAATGGTAAGAAGGAAGAAGTTGATAGAATTTTCCGTGGCTGTAGACTAGAGCTAGGAGATTCTATATTCCCTATAGACTTGATACCATTAGGACAAGGAAGTTTTGATGTGATATTAGGAATGAATTGTTTGTCAAACCAAAAGGCCGTGATCGTGTGTCATGAGAAGATAGTTAGGATACCTGTAGAAGAAGGTAAGGTACTTTGTGTTCAAGGAGAACGTAATGTCAGGAAGACAAAGACGTTAATGAGCACAAAGGTGAATGAACCGACTTTAAGTGATATTCCTATCGTACGTGATTTCGTGGACATATTTCCGGATGACCTGTCAGGATTACCGCCACAATGACAAGTAGAGTTTCGTATAGATTTGATTCCTGGAGCGACGGCCGTAGCAAAGTCGCCATATCCACTAGCGCCTTCGGCGATGCAAGAATTGTCAGAGCAACTTCAAGAGTTGCAAGAAAAGGGATTTATTCGGCCAAGTCACTCACCATGGGGAGCGCCAATTTTGTTTGTCAAGAAGAAGGATGGATCGTTTCACATGTGCATAGACTATCGTGAACTAAACAAGTTGACCATCAAGAATCGTTATCTACTCCCTAGGATCGACGATTTATTTGACCAACTTCAAGGAGCATGCTACTTCTCTAAGATAGACCTTCGATCTGGTTATCATCAGCTAAGAGTGCATGATAATGATATCTTGAAGACCGCGTTCAGAACACGATATAGGCATTTTGAGTTTACGGTTATGCCATTTGGATTAACAAATGCACCCGCGGTTTTCATGGACTTAATGAACCGAGTATGCAAACCATACCTGGATAAGTTTGTCATAGTGTTTATTGACGATATCTTGATATACTCAAAGACGAAGGAGGATCATGAAAATCATTTGAGATTGATGTTGGATTTGCTAAGGAAGGAGAAGCTGTATGCCGAAGTTCTCCAAGGTACGAAGTTTCTGTTGCAAGAGTAACAATTTTCTTGGACAAACAGCACTTGGTAAAATCAACGGACGGTATTTCACGTGGACCCAAGTAAGATTGAGGCGGTGAAAAGTTGGAAAGCCCCTACGACACCATTTGAAGTAAGATCATTTCTGGGATTGGCTGGATATTATAGACGTTTCATTGAGAATTTCTCCAAGATTACTAAACCTCTTACTTTCGTGTGAACGCAGAATGAATCAGAAAGTATAATAGGGTGAAGAAGCAGGAGGAGCTTTTCAAACTGTTGAAGGACAATTTGGTGTATGCTCAATATTGCATTAACCAGGAATGGAGTAGAAGATTTTATGGTTTATTATGATGCGTTAAACCAAGGATTGGGATGTGTTCTTATGCAAAGGGATAAGGCAATCGCATATGCATCAGGACAATTGAAGAGCCACAAGAAGAACTACATGACTCACGACTTAGAGTTAAGCGCGGTGGTGTTTGCGCTAAAGATTTGGAGGCATTATTTGTACGGAACAAAGAGTGTTATCTATACAGATCATAAGAGCCTCACCACATATCGATTAGAAGGAGTTGAATTATGCGTCAAAGGATATGGTTAGAGCTTGTTTATGATTATGAATGTGAGATTAATACCATTCTGGTAACAGCAAATGGGGGGTAGGTCAGCTGATGCTTTAAATAGAAAGGAGAGAGTGAAGCCTCGACGAGTGCGAACGATGGCTGTGACAATTCAGTCCGAAGTTAAAGGACTGATATTAACAGCTCAAGGTGAAGCGTTTAAGGATGAAAATGTAATAGCTGAAGGATTGAATAGTACGGACCAACAAAGGGAAAAGAAAGAGAATGGAAGCCTACACTATATGGATCGTATATGGGTTCCATTAGTGGGTGGTGTAAGAACCAAGATCATGGACGAATGCCATAAGACGAGGTACTATGTGCATCACATAGCCGGACAAGATGTACTATGATCTTCTGACATGTATTTGGTGGCCAGGAATAACAAGGAGATTGCTATTTATGTTCGGCAAGTGTTTGACATGCGCAAAGAGTGAAGGCAAGCATCAAAGACCGTCAGGTTTATTGTAACAACCTGAGATACCTGAGTGGAAGTAGGAGAAAATAGCTATGGACTTTATAACAAAGTTTCCAAGGTCAAGTAGTGGTCATGATGCGATTTGGGTCATAGTTGATAGGTTGACCAAATCGGCGCATTTCTTGGCAATACGAGAGGATTATAGTATGGAAAAGTTTGCAAGGTTGTACATCGATGAGATTGTTGCACGACATGGTGTACCAACATCGATTATTTCTGATTGGGATGGACGTTTTACGTCAAGATTTTGGCAAAAATGCAAAAAGCGTTGGGAACGCGTTTAGATATGAGTAAGGCTTATCATCCTTAGACGGATGGACAAAGCGAGCGTACAATACAAACGTTAGAGGTTATGGCTGAGCGCGGTGGGTTTGGGGGTTTTTTTTTTTTGGGGGAAATTTTGATTTTGGTGGAAGTTGGAATATTCATTTGCCATTGGCTGAATTTTCCTATAACAATAGTTATCATTCGAGCATTCGTTGTGCTCCTTTTGAGGCGTTGTATGGAAGGAAGCGTAGGTTGCCGTTATTGTGGGCTGAGATAGGATATACCAGATTAATTGGACTAGAGTTGGTGCAAGAAACAACTGATAAAGTGGTTATGATTAGAGATAGGATTAAAGCTGCTAGAGATCGTCAGAAGAGCTACGCAAATAATAGAAGGAAGCCTATAGAGTTTTAAGTTGGTGATCATAGTATTAGTTGAAATCTCACCTATGGAAAGCTGTAGTGCTGTTTAGAAAGAAAGAAAGTTAGCTCCAAGATTTGTAGGACCTTTCGAGATCCTCGAGAGAAGGGTCCTGTGCATAAAGGTTAAAGAAAAAAATTTTTTTTGTGTTACCTTGAAAATTGAGTAGTTGTGCATGACACGTTTCAAATGTGTCAGAATCTAAAGAAGTGTTTTAGCTGATGCAATTTGCATTTGGCCGTTAGATGCGATTAAAGGTAGATAAGACCTAACATTTTTTAAAAGCCTTTAGAGATTTTTGGGACCGTGTGGTCAAAACTCTTAAGCTTAGTAAAATACCTATTGTGAAAGTGCGATGGAATTTCGAGCATGGACCAAAGTTTACCTGGGAACGTGAGGATCATATGAAGGCTAAGTATCCCCAGTTGTTTGGGAACGCTATTCTCGAGAATAATGGTTAAAATCTCGAGATGAGATTTCCTAAAGGAGGGGATTCTGTGACAAATAAGATTTAGCAGGTAGTTAAAGCCCTGTAGAAAGTTCAGTTTATGGTGTCATTAGTTGTTTTATATATTATGAATGGAAGTACTGAGTGATGAATCATGGTACTGAGAAAATAAAATCATATGACCTTTGCGTAGTTTCAAATGTCGTGTCGTAAATTCTGTTGTACGTACTATGTATATGTAAATTCATATTATAATCTATATAGTTTAGTATTTTATAGATTGTAGATACTTTCATTCTTTAAAAAGTTAGAATCGAAATGTTAGTTGAAAAACTAGTAGAAAATTCAATGTTTAGCAAAATAATTAAAAGGTTTTTACTAGATTTAAAGTAACTGTATAATAAATAAATAAAGAAAAAAAATAATATAATTACAAGGGTGTTGTGTGGATCGGCCCAACAAGGGAAGAAAAAAAGGGAAAGAATCTCAATTTAATTACAACTTGTTTTTTGTAATTATCTTTTCCTAAGCCTTTAAATACAAATCATAACTTAATAAAAAATCACTTTTTTTCCTCTCCTCTCTCCTTGGCCGGTCGAATAACACAAAGAACAAAGGGAAACCCAAATTTTTTTAAGGTTTTGATTTTCAAGAGTTAAGGTAATGTTTTCTAAATCCTTTTTCAATTTAGTTAATTTTATTTAACGTAACAATCATTAAGGATGATAGCGGTTATTGTAAAATAATCTGTAATTAATAGGTTTTGATCATCAATAATAGTTTTAGGGTTAATAATTAGGATTTTGGGTAAGTTAATTAGGATTAAGTATGCTAAATTCGGAATAGAAATCTGGGCAGAATTTTAGGTCATCTTACGAGAGCCATATCTCGGTCATACATATAGCTTTTATTGATTTTCTTAAGCCTAAAATTAACTACAGAGAGTCGAATTTCCAACCCAAGTGGTTTCATGAATTAAAAGTGAGTGGAAGTTAGTCAAATTAATTAAACAAGATTCGTTGTCAAAAATTAAGTTTTCGGGTCAGATTTTGAGTTGTGTTTGTGAGGTCAAAAACCATATCAAAACGTCGTTTTAATTAATGGGCTTGCTACTGTAGCAATTTCATGATGTTTATGATTTTCTAGAATTTTTGTAGAATTTTCCTAAGTGCTAAAATGGGTCTGCTCAAGCTAAACTTTTTGAAGGTCGAATCAGGTCAAATTCTAGACACTTTGTGATGTTGAATTTTTATAAAATGTGTTGATAAAATATAATGCCTAAAAACATTACTAATATTTTTTCACATCTTTACGCTTTGATAATCACAAAATATAAAAACGTTCAACGTAAAATTAAACGTAAACAAGTAAATAGTAGTAAAGTTCCTCATTTCAACAAATACATCACTTAAAGGTATGAATAAATAAATGCTTAATGCATTTTATGATCAAAGGAAAGTTTATTCAACCTCACACTTTTATAAAATATTGTAAACATTTTATAAACATTACAAAATATTTTCTACAATTAAAAGAAATGTTTTATTCAAAATAAACATTTTGAAATTCAAATTTTCGGACCTAAAACGGCTAGAAAAGCTCCAGAAAATTCCCCCTACACAAAAGACAAACTGGGGAAGCCCCAGTCTAGGGCGGCCCCCTTAAATACACGGCCGACCCCCTTAAAATTAAGGGGACCGCCCACCTATTTAAGGGGACCGGCCCTAGGTAGACGCTCCCCCAGCTTGTCCTATAAATACTTGATTTTTCCTCATAATTTTCTTAGTCGTCTCTATTGACACATCATGGAAACATAGCCTCATCTTGACATGGCATTTTACATTGTTGATCGAGTCTTGCATCCTCTGGCCCTAAACCAAACTCACGACCTCGAAAGTGATCGTGGCAAGGCAACTTCATTCTTATCTTCTCAGTTTCTCCATCATCAAGGCACGTCATCTCATCAACACGATGATGATGATGATGATAATGTCGAAACTTCTCGTGCAAGTACTCCATCTCCCACCACTTACCTTAACTTTCTTGATCCTCTCAAATACCAAAACTACCAAATGCCTTCCGCTTCCGTACAAACCGATGAAACTCTCTTTGAATGACAAACCGTCTTACTCAACCAAACGCAACAAATGCATAAGGAGAAAAGCTCCAGAAAATTCCCCTACACAAAAGACAAATTGGGGAAGCCCCAGTCTAGGGCGGCCCCCTTAAATACACGGCCGGCCCCCTTAGAAATTAAAGGACCGCGACACACTATTTAAGGGGACCGCCCTAGGTAGACGCTCCCCTATTTTTCCTATAAAACTAAGGACTTTATCCCACAAGTTTCTCGACCACCTTTTGCACTCATTCTTTCTGCTCAAAACAACCCACATATCCTCTCTAAAATCCTTTGATCATTTAATCATAAAGCTTTGTTTCCAAGTGATCCAAGCTCAATTCCTCAAGTGCAAGAGAAGAATACTTTCATCATCAAGTGAAGAAGTATTACACCTCAAGTGTATATTGCAATCTTGTTGCATCCATATCACATATTTGTAAATCAATGTATATCTTTATTTTGTGTGTAGTAGCTGATCTTGGCGATCTTTGTAAGTATAGTTAGATCGTGGTGATCTTACCAAGTAGTGTTTGATAGTAGTGATATAAGTAGTGTAGGGAAGTGAAGTTGTGAAGAAGTTTTGAAGTTGTGAAGAAGTCGTAAAGTTGTAAAGTCGTGAACAAGTTGTGAAGTTGTGAAATCGTGAACAAGTCGTGGAGTTGTGAGGCCGTGAACAAGTCGTGAAGTTGTGTTGTGATAGATTGGTTCTAGCTAAGATTAGAACTCGACATTTAGCTTTATGTCGTAAATCGGTGTAAGCAACGTTGTGTACGGTTTTCTCCGCCATAAGGGAGTTTGTTGACATAGTGAAGAAAACTCTAGAGTTAGGTGCTCAGGGAGTGGAGTAGGGCGAAGAGGTGCTTCGTTACCGAACCACTATAAATCCTCGTGTTGTGGTTTGATTGTTCTTACTCTTATCTCTTGTCTTACTTTATCATTTCGTATACTTATATTGTTCATATTGTGCAAGTATTGAATTCACAAAAAGTGGAATCTAAGTTTTACAAACAAACATAAACCTTAAATAAAAAATAAAAAAAAGCGGTAAACTATTCAACCCCCATTCTAGTTTTCTACAATATGGTTACACTCACTATTATTTTTATCCAAAAGTCATAGAAGCTCACAACTCATTAGGGAGTTATGGGATATGAGGAGAAGAAACAATTAGGTGTTTAATTATATTATTTAGAGTCATCTTGTGACTATAAAAACTAAGTAAAAAGCAGAAAGTTGAGAAGTAAAGTTAGTGAGGTAATTTGAGGTTAGCAAGTATGAGGAGTATATAGAAGAGTTGAATCAAGATAGGATATAGAGTATCTATCGTTGTGATTGTTACATCGACATGGTGTGTACCTAATTCGTGACCCATATATGTGTATTGTTTGTTTAAATTCTTAGCCAGTGAGATTTTAACAGTCCCCCTCTTTTTACTTATATTTTTGGGATGGATATTATGCAAAACGTTTTGGAATTATGAACCGTGATAACGTGTTTTAAAGTGACGAACTAATGATTGCTATGTGCTATGGAGCGATGTAAATATAATTTGTGTAGGCATGTGTAATGAGGATGACATGACCTTGTGTAAGACCCAATGGACCTTAGCTAGTCAAGTTGGGCCAGTCTTGGGGTATTGGGGGGGAGGGTAGCGCGAAAGATATTATGGGGAGGAAGGGAGTACGATCCTAACCCAATATATGTGCAGTTTATTTTGTGATAGATAGCCAAAGCATATATGTTCGTAATGTGTGTTTTTATTGATCGCCGGTGTCAGAAGTAGTCTTAAACCTATAACTCTCACCACCAATTAGTTGACAATGTTAGCATCATTTCAGGTGTAGCAAAATGTGGTGAAGAGTTTAGGAAGAGGATTACTGGACCATAGGTGTTGCCATGCGGAGTCTAGATTTTCTATTTTAGTGTTCATGTGAACTTGTCATGTTCTATTCTTCATGCATTATTTGTTGGAATTATTGTTTTTGGGCGTGTCATAACACACACACACACACGGATCTTGAAGTTTATTGAAAGTCATTTAGTTTTCCTCTATTTGAACCGCCTTGTGTTGTGATGATGCCTATTGATCATTCCTGTGATACTCCGCCTCAGGCGAGTGTGACCCTGGGAGTAAGGCTTCCTAGAGATAGTAATTTTCTCAATGGTAAGTCATATGAGGATTCCCTTACTAAGAATCCTACTATCTATGTTTCTCTCATCAAAAAGTTTTGGCAGACTGCTACTATCAAGAACATTGATAATGGAGAAACAAGAGATAATGCCACAGTCAATGACACACAAGAATGCATTGTACTGAAGCTCTGTTAGTAGACATCCTCCAATTAGCAAGTAAGATGGTATTAGTGCTTTGCCAACTACTAAAATTTTTGATCAACTCTCACTTGATGGTATGTTTAAACTGCGGATATAATTGACTTTCAAAAGGCAAATTTTCCCCAAAGTTGAGATTTTTGATCCATACCATCCTACACTATCTTAGTCCTAAGAAAACTTCTTGGGAACAATTTAGTAGCAATATAGCAACTGCTATTATTTGCTTGGCCACAAACAGAACTTTTAACTTTTCTAAATTGATTTTTGATGGTATGGTGAAAAACTTGGATAGTAAATATAAATTTTTAATGTATCCAAGATTATCATTCTAATATTTTTGTACAAGCACAAAAGATACCTTAATCCCCACAACAGAAAATATATTGCTCCTACTTTAACTCCAAAACTTTTTAGCAATATGAAAAGAGGTTTTTCTGGGGAACACACTCCTTTGTTTCCAAGTATGCTAGCAATTCAAGCAGAAGAGGGTGAAGGTTCAGGACATCCCTCTGAACCCCAACCACCACCTTCTTTTACTGCTCAACCTACTCATGAAGAACCAATCCCTAATGTTGTATCATCATCACACTAAAAGACTCAAACACCTAGGCGAGCCTTAAACAAGGTCACTAAGTTACCTCAGACTAGTGACCTCTCTACTCTCTCTCTCTCATGTAACACACACAGTCTGTCTATGAGGAGTGGGATAACAAATGAAAAGGGCTTACCCTACTTCTGCTAGCATTAGAATGCAGAGAAGGCAGGTTACACACAATAAGACCCAATCTATGGCAATACCCAATGTGCCTCTTCCTCATGGAATTAGTAGTCCCAGGTGCCAAGAAGCCATGGGGGTTCCATTGCCCAGACTAGGTCTGAGAGGGTACCTACATCGCCCTATGATTCACCTCTCTCAAGAGTTCACACACTTGGGAATGATGAGGGCAGTATGACACTATAAGAATTGACAGTTTTATGTACAACATTATCCAATAAAGTGGAAAGCTTGAAGGCAGATTTGAAACAAACTAAACAAGTATATGGTGCTGCTTATACCAAGCTTATCATGAAGGTGAAAAGGTTAGAGAAGACTGTCAAGACAAGCCATTTCAGATGATGAAGAGGATTTTGATGATTCTTCTAAACAGGGGAGGATGATAGAAGAAATTGATCAAGATGTAGGAGTTACTTTGGTTACTCCTACATAGGGAGAAGATAAACCTGAAGATCAGTTGGGAGTTCTAGTGCAGCTAAGATACTTGCAGATGCAGCTGAAGAAAATGTTCACACTTATACTAGAATAAGAAGGGCAGTTAGTACTGGCAGTATTGGAATTAGTACTGCTAGTAGGTTGTTTAGTACTGCTAAAGAATTAGTTAGTAATACTCATCTGTCTAAACTTCGCTCTACTACTGCTACGGACTACTTTTCTCTTCTACTCGTGGGGGGCTGGGGGGGCGTCGTTTAAGAGTCTACGCGCTGGGGCGTGGGGTGGTAGGGGGGCTGAGGTGGGGGGGGGGGGGGGCTGGGTCTAACTGTAACTAGCATGCTATCTCTATCTCTCCTTGTATACTAACACTATTACTATTACAATACTTACTTCTTACTACTCTACTACCATCTTTTTACTAACTTCTATGCTTGAAATATTCTATCTAGTCTTTTTAGTCAGACTTTGACTACTCTCGTTATAAACTTATTAAAATACTTACTCTACTTCTACAAATCTTTACGTGTATATTAATCTCATACTTAGCTATATCTCTAACTGTGACTCTGATACTTATCTTGGACGCTAATTCTAGACTGGGGGGGGAGGGGCAGTGAGGGAGGGTTACTCTAAACTACCTACTCTATTGTAATAAATAAAAAACACAAACACAACTTAACACATCTCTAGACATTAACTACTCTAAGTAGACATGCTATAGTTTACTAATCCTTCTGTCTCAACTGATATTCGTAGAAATGGAATCCTCGATAGTATACTAGATTACTTCTACTCTACTGTCGTCTCCTACACAAAT
Organism: Tanacetum coccineum; assembly: GCA_026074375.1. NCBI lineage: Eukaryota > Viridiplantae > Streptophyta > Magnoliopsida > Asterales > Asteraceae > Tanacetum > Tanacetum coccineum. Next base: position 15,512 of record BQNB010007438.1, on the reverse strand, counting down.
CTATATAAAGACATTCTATTAGTCTCTACTAACTAATTGTTTCTTGCTTTAGCTAAACTTCTACTTCAACTCTCCTTACTACATGTACTTCGAAGATCTGTAAAACAAAATACAACTTAACTTCTTACTACTTATTACTTTTCTCGCCTTCTGTTGTCTACCTACTAATACTTATACACATGATCGTACAACTGCCATGTGGACTCTGACTCACTCTGGGAGACTACTTCCTCTTCTACTGGTTTCTCAACTCTCCTCTCCTACTTTTCACACTAAAAACTACCTGTAAACTCACTAGAATATACATCACACTACTTCTATGATACTTCTAACATATACTTTTAAAATCTATAACTCTTACAATTAGCTCTAAAACTTACCTGACGCTAGACACACACACTCACTACTAAGACTGCTAAATACTTAACTCTACAGAAAATCTACCATGAACATAGCCCTCAAACTTCTGAACTTTGTCGTGTTCTTATACCCAAACCGCCTACACCACCAACACCACAACTACGCACTTACTACACCTGACACTCTTCTAACACACTACACACACCTACATCTTGCTAAAACTCTTCAACATCTCAATCTGAATCCCGCTTAAACTGATGCGTCGTACTGCATCCTCTATACTAACGCACCTCTAACACCATACCTTCTATCAAACACATTACTACACTCTTCTATCCTATAAGCTGGACTTAGCGACAACTAAAACACACTACCAGTCATATAATGGCCCATTTGTAATGTGGTAATTTGAGACTGTTAGTGGACTATTATTATGTAGTGTATTGGGCCAAGCTCGGTTAGTTAGCATGCATGTGTATAAGTGTATTTATATACTCGTTGTAACTTGTAATCTCTTCTCGAATGATCAATATACACTAAGGTGGTGTTTGTTTTTTCAGAAATGCCTCTTAACAACATCTTAATCTGACTTATTCAGACGTGGTCAGACATTTGGGTCGTTAAGACTGTTTGTTTTTTTCAAGTCATTCAGAGGCAGACAGTAAGAGGCAAGCAGTGCTCAGAGCGTTTGTTTTTTTCTGATCATTAAGAGGCAGTAAGAGGCATAAACCTCTTACTGAACTAGATATGGATGAACTGTCTTAACACCTCTTAATGTCTTCTTTTTTCTTAATTTTTTGTTTTTATTTTTTTTCTATTTTGTTATAATTTTTTTTTATTTTGGTGTTTTTCTTTTTTTATTTCTTGTTTCACAATTTTTTTAAAGGTATTAAATAGAATCATTGCATATGTTTTGTTAGATAAAAAGTGTATAAGATGATATATGTCAACTCATATTTTGTTCAAATTGAAAGGTACGGTTTCGGACTCGTACATCTCAATTCTAACGCAACTAATTTAGTTAATCGTTTTAAGAAGTTCATTTCAAACTTTAAATAGATTATATTATAGAATTTGTTTTTTTATTTAATGAAGTTTATTTTCTTGTGTGAATGCAACCTTATTATATTGAAATTGTAAAAAATATAGTTTAACACATCTAGACATTTTATCAAAACAAACAGTTTTATTTCATTCAGATTCAGATTTCTCAACCACTATTCAGATTAAGATGGGAATCAGATTCAGACTTTTCTACCGAATATTCAGATTCAGATATGCGAATCAGATTCAGATTCAGAGCCTCTTAATAAACAAACTTTTTATACTCCCATCTTCAACCTCTTCGATTATCTTATTGGTTTTTCTATAATGCTTGCAAATTTTATTTTTTTAAGGATTTTCATCTGATAAATATATTACTTCAAAAAAACAGATAAGTATATAGGATGTGAGTGAATCTCATATCTCAGCTCACTACATAGGCGGTAAAACATACATAACAAAATAAAACTACTTCTATCAAAAGAAAAGATCACATAAACACTAGCTTATATTTGACTCATTAAGACACCAAACAAAAAGTATCACGCCCATGAAGATTAATATCCATCATTTATACAGCTATACGACGTATAAAGGCAAATTAGATATTCTCTCTTCATTTAATGCCTTAAAAAATTAAGTAATTCAAGTTATAAAGCATAATGTACAATCTTTGCAAAGGAAAGGAACAAGTACAGTGAAGTTGATCAAGCAAAGATGCTTGTAGATCTTATTAATTAGAGACAGAAATATTTTGCCGCACAGAAAACTAAAGCAAAGAGGAACAAGCCCATGAAACAAGCTCAACAGAGGAATTATATGATTAGTTACATCAAACACATGGGAAGTCATACACTGCAGCAGTTGAAAATATATTCTTTTGATGAGCTCAAGGAATTATTTGAAACTACAATGAAGAATGTTAACACTTTTGTACCCATGGAGACTGAAGATAGAGGAAGAGCATCAGAGTTAGCAGCTGGAAGTTCACAAGCAACAATTATTGATTCTGCAGAAGTTAGAAGTCCTAAAAGGGCTGCAGAAGCAGAACTTAATCATGATGGTTCTAAGTGGCAAAAGACTAATGAAGCTTCAAGATCAGTTTAAGAACAACCGGAAGAAGAGGAAAAAGAAAGTCCACATATAGATTTACAACAGATGATGATGGTAGTTCCAGTGGAAGAAGTTTATGTTGAAGCCTTACAGGTCAAATATCTAATCATTGACTGGGAGGTTTACACTGAAGAATCTAGAAAATATTGAAAGATCATCAGGGTTGGTAACCATACAGAAGCAAAATCAATTCTTTAAGGATAAGTTTGAAAGTCTTATGACAAGGATGATTAAGGTGATGCTAAAGGAATTTGGTTAAAGAAAGATTCAGTTCAACAGAACCTACTGATAACAAAGAAAGAACATTATGGGTTGAATTGAAGAGGTTGTTTGAACCTAATACTGATGATACACTATGGAAACTTCAGAGATATATGCATGATCCATTGAAATGGAGATTATATGACACATGCGGGGTTTATCATGTGTCTACAGAGAGAGGAACATATATTTTCATGTTGGTAGAGAAAGAATATCCATTGTCAAAAGGAGTTCTGACTTTGATGTATTATAACAGGTTGTTTAGTAAACAAACATAATAATCAGGCAATGAGCTTCTAAGGAAAATCTTCATACAAGCAAATAGACCAAGACAATAAAGTGTTTGGAAGCATCCTCTCAGCACAGATGGCTTAATTTAGAGAAACTTGTAGATTTGAAGGTAAATTACAAGTTTAGGGGAGGATTATTAGGAATTAAACTCATACACTTAGCATTGCCAAGCCAAAAGACTTAGTACTGCTTAAGATTACAACTAGCAGTACTAACTAGTTAGTACTACTAGAAGAAAGTTAAGTACGTAGCTAGTACTAACTTAGAACACTTCAGAAGGAGTTAAGACTAAGCCGCATGAAGACTTTAAGACTGTGTCTCAAAAATAAAGACGTGTGGCAGAGATATGTATTGACCGTAATTCGTGTATATTCAATTTAGTTAGAAAAGATATGCATATAAGAATAGAATTATTAGAAGCATCTGTAGTTATCTTGTAAAGGACTCACTTGGTGTAAAAAAAGGAAATCCTAGGCGTTATTGATAGTTAGGTGTGATTTTAAGGTTTGCATGCATAGCTACTATGTTGAAAACCGCTAGTACTAGTAGTACTAGACAGAGTACTCGTATTATTAATCTTAATAATATTGAAGCTTTTTGTTACATCTTTGTTCAATCATATTTACTGTTACATTCATAATTCTTCTAAGTATTGAAGAGTAGATTCCGCATACTCGTTAATATACACACAGAGTTTCTATCAAAGTTGTTTTGGATTTATCCAAGGTAACTTAACCTTTACAAGCTAAAGAATCAACCATATTTTGGGATCAACACTCAACAAGTTCTTCCTAAGTGGTGATTTTTCCTTCCCCTTCGTTTATCCACCATTGTCTTGCGTCATCAGCTAGTGAGAAAGGAAAAACCATTATTCGTAATTAATGGGAGTCCACTCCAGGAATATTGATTAAATCAAGCATTTCAAGCACCATGGCAATGTGGTCCACCACGTCTTCATGATGTATTCCGTGGTATGCATTATTTTGTAACTCTGTTAAAAATTCCTTGTTGAGTTTAATGTTCGTATCATTATTGGTGCTATAAATAGAAAGATTTGATTTAGTTTGAGATTTCTCCATGCTTTTATTTAAAAACAGTTCTGCCATGATTTCCTGTTGTATCTTCTTCAATTAACTAGCTCTGATAAGTATGATATGTCACAACGGTAAAAATATCGGCAGGATTTACTCTGAAGAAAGATGGGAAAATTAAGCACGGAAATCAAACACGAAAATTCAGCTTCTATTTCAGATGATCGATACGACGTATTCAATGGGACTGAATACGCCGTATTAATCCTTTTGAACGAATACGATGTATTGGATAGAAAGTTGGATACGCTGTATCCAATAGAAGTGGATACGCTGTATCGGTTTATCGACCAGAAGAGTGTATTATAAAAACAATAAAATACGCAAACAATTAAATACACAAATATACAGAATATACAAAATTATACACTAATCTAAATTACATTAATCCTAAGGGTTAAATCTAATCTAATGCTAAAAACCAAAATATCAAATAAAAATCAAGATTAATTCTCACTCCCCGGCAACGGCGCCAAAACTTGATTGTTTCGTTGTGTGGTGTTAAATTATGATTCAAGTTTTAAATTTATATTTTGTCGACTTAACCAAAAACAACACTTTAACGGGCAGTGTACCCGGTCGGTGGGAGTTTCATGGTAAGTAAGGTTTCGAACATTTGGAGCGAATTTAAATCTTTCAATTTATTAATACTTTGGTTTTTTCTAATCTAAGTTAGTCTAAACTATGCTAAACCTATGTTAATCCTAAATCTAGTGGATAAGGGGGTTTTCAATCTTTGAGACTGGCACGGGTTTGGTGGTGACTAAAACCAATTCAAGACACTAAAACACACGCAAGCAAATTAACAGAAGATAAAAGAGCGGTCTAGCCAAATATAAGAGAACTGCATTAGCCATTATTAATCCAATCAGAACGTTGGTTTGTTTATTAGTGCAATGATTACTTATCTCGAAGCGGCATATCATTCTTAAGAACTTTAGGCGTTACTTCTTCCTATAGAACTGGGACACGTAGATTTCATGTCACAATTAAAATGAATCCGCATAAAGGAATCCGTATTTGATTATTATAATCTTTCTTAGGGATTTAAAGGCAATGGTGATCTTGTTTAGACCCTAGCTCATAGAGACTTTACCCACTTACTGCTAATGGCAATTCATACACTAGTAGTCCACTAACCAAGTCTGTTATCAATTGATTAGAACGTATCGTTGATACCTTGGTCCCTTATGCTCAACTAAGCTGCATTAATTAAAGGGTTTGAAGGATAGAGTCGTTAATTGTGATCCTATTGGTCTAGATGTATAAATCACTATATGGAGGCTATCCCGGTATCTAGATTACTTGGTCTGTATCACTAGATCCAGTTGAATGATAGGTCGCATACAAAAGCACGTAAACAAGTATATTGATAAACATAAACAAGCAATTCAACGATAAATTAAGAAATCAAGATAAACAAACCAAACATTAAGATCTTCATAACAATGGCTAATACCCAAAGGTATTAGCCTTCAAACATCATAATTAATACAAAAGTAATGATTTAGCCAAGGTAAACTAACCGAGTTAACGAATGATACCAAAAACTGAACGATTACAAGAGTATAAGAAATTAAAGGTTGTCTCCTATGAAATTAATCGCATTGCTCGACCTCTTCTGCTCTTTTTCTCCTTTGAAAATCTACTTTTGTGGTTTAGGTATCAAGAATATGATTTTGCACACCTAAAACTCGTTTTTGAGTTTTCTATTTATAAGGTCTAAAGTCGGTTTCGATACAGCGTATCCAAAGTGTTGGATACGGCGTATTAGGGGTTTCTTGGAGTAAGGACCACGTTTGATATCTTCCAGAATATTTTATTCCCATATAGCTTGAATACGGCGTATTGGCTTTCCTGGGTACGGCGTATTGGATCTTGTTTCCGTGGTCTTTGGTGAGTGCAGGCACAGATACGCCGTATCTTCCTTGATGGATACGGCGTATTGGTTGTCAGAATAGTAATCTTCAAAATATCTTCGTTTAAGCTCCAGAATGCGTGCCTTTTAGTCAATCTTCACCAAGTACTCCATAATTACTGCAATTCTCAAATATGAACGATTAAGTAATAATTCTTTGCAATAATTATACAAAATGGGTTAATTACATAGGATAAATGATGCTATAAAATAGACGTTATTTGATGTCATCAAAGAGTCAAATAAACTTTTGGAAACAAGTCATGATACAATTAGTAAAATTTTCACTGCTAAAACTTTTATCAAGGAATTATGTATTAATATCGTGACTTGGAATTATTTTAACGAAGGGATGCTAATAAATCTTATTAAAAATTTATATGTGCCATTTGGCATCCCGTTCGACCCTAAGTTGTTTTATAAGCATGAGATAAAACTAAAACAAGTCTAACTTAACGACTTTTCTGTAAACAAAAGTGCTTGTCGGGAGACAACCTGAAATGTATTTTCAATTTTTATCGAGTCTATCTATCCAGAATGCCTATACGGCGTATCCAACCTCAATGGATACGGCGTATTGACTTTCTGGACGTTATCCATTTTATTTTTCTGCACTAAAAAATTATTTTGTCAGACTTGTCGACACGGCGTATTCATTAAATGAATACAGCGTATTCGACCTCTGGCCCGTACTTAGGATTTTTTTTAATACAGGTCTCAATACGGCATATCCTGAAACATGGATAAGGCGTATCGACTTCTTGTACAGTTTTAATTATTTAGGTTTAGTTTTCTAACCGACGATTATCTAGAGATAGAATTGCACTTGTTTTCTGAGCATTAATATAGAAACCTTCTAGACGATTTAATGAATTTGGTGATGCTTATGTTCTGGAATCTATGTATGTTGTAGTCATGCAGTTATTCAGAAACATTTACAAAACACATCCTTTCATATACGCAACATGGAGGATCATACCGAACAAATCTCAGGGGAGTTTTTGTTCTAATTCTTTAATTTCTTGTTTTTAATGTTATATTTATACAACAAGGTCGTTGAATATTTCAAGTGGGGGAGGAGAATTAGAACACTTACTTGTCGTTATTTTTACAAATAATATGCCTATTTTTTGTAAAATTAAAAAAAAATAGCATATTCTTTATGAAATTATTAGTTACATGACCCACACGCATAACCCTAATTTCCAATTGTGAGGATTTAGCCTTATTCGTTTCCTAATTTTTACCCCAAATTCCATAAAAATATGAGTGTGCCGATGACTGTAGTAAGTTTTAGAACTTGGCTTGGTATATCTTTTAACACCCCCAAATTTACACGCAGCGGAACCAACAATTTAGGTGTTAAATAGAAGTACAATAGTCGCAAGAAATAAAGAACGACTCAAAGAGACGTTTTAAAACAAACAACCATTCTATTCCATTCATTCAGAGTTCAAAAGCGTAGTCCCAAGAGATCGTTACCATACATCATAATAGTTGGATATAAACAAACTAAAATTTATTTTTCATTTAAGGAATGGATTTTTAAAATAATGCACAAAAGGTTAGCGCGAATCCTCCTCTTTATTGCCTCCAAGTCTCCGGACTTCAATTACCTGAGATGAAACATGCTAAAAAGTCAACACGAGGTTGAGTGAATTCATAGGTTTTATAAGTAATAAACAGTTGAAAAAGGGTTGAACACAAGCATTATAATATTCATAAGCATCATATAGACTTGTTGATCAGACAAGCTAATAACCAACAGTTGCATTGAGCTCGCGACACCGATCCCATTGACGAATTCCATAAACAATTAATAATAATACAATGAATGCCCCCAGGCTAGGTATTTCGTCAGATACCTACAGGCTAGGTATTTCGCTTAGATACCTACCTTAAATCTCCATACATATGTCCGTACATTGGAGTGCTTCACTTTCTGTATTCAAACATCCAAAAAGCCCGCCCGGTTGTCAATCCCATAGCGCTATTAATTGTGATGAGCGCTACCCATCATAGAGTAGTTAACGGCTCACGATGAGGGCTTATGACAAAGCTACTCAAGCAACAACATAAATTCACATTCGTCCCAAGCATAGGAGCAAAAAAAAACCTACTTTTGTTCTTTTTATAAAAAATACATTCATCTTCCTCGCAGGGTTTTAATAAAAAATACTTGAAAAGCGAGGCTATGAACTCACCGTAAGTCAAATAAGCGACGAGGATCGAGAAGCTGAGTATATAGATCGAGAGAGATCACCAACAAACACCGACAACCTATAGGAGTGACGTGACTTAGTAAGATATATAAGTAAAAACAATACATAAGTAAATTTAGCAAGTATGGGATATGTTTCTTAGATATATGCGTGGCGTTGCACAATGACTTAACTAAAGTGGTTTTATTCCAAAATATGACTAACAATCTGAGTTTATAAGTAAATAAACATATATTAAGTTTTACATATTAATTCTTATTATATTATCAAAATTGTGTGCCTTATGTGTTATTAGAAAAGGCGTAAAAGTCCAGTTCTGTTTTTTACCTATTTTTATGATGCATAACTATTCATCCGTAAGGCTATAAGAAAGGTTTTCGCCCATGAAAGCTATTTAGTCAAGTTCCTGAACATTAACACAATCAATCTAAACCTTTACCAATCAATGGTAATTTGTATAATTTGAGTGCATAACTAACCAGAAAATAGAATGTTAGCCAAAATATACACTTTTACGAAAACGACCATAAAATAAAATCTATAATAGCAATCAATGTGAGGCCAAGTGCTGGAGCTTCCCTATGATGTCTAGTATAAGTCCATGTTTTAAAAACCCAACCTTTAGTTCAATAATCTGTAGAAAAACACGTATCCTAATTGAAGGTTCAGATTTGACCACAGTTTCGTATTTTGGCCATATCTCACGAATCCGAACAATGGTTGAGCATCCACTAACCCATTTGAGCTGAGAACATATATCTATCTAACCTATTCATTTTAATCTAAAGACCCCAAAGAAATTTTTTTTTAGAGAAATATTCATGATTTCTACTGGCGCCTCAAAACTGTCCCCATAAAGCACTTAGAAAACCAAACCAAATACTCATCTAAAAACCAATCTGAGCATACAAATGCCACTATACACATTTTAAAACATATCCCATATACATTAATCATAACTTTTAATATTATCAAAACATAATATAATAGATTCCATGCCCATGCATGTTTATAAAGTGAAATCAATCAAAGTAAAAACAACATAGTTTAGAATCCAAAAGCGGGATTAAAGAGCTTACAAAGCTTTTTAAAATAGAGGATTGAATCAACAAAAACACTCCTTCCTTGAACCCAAGGCTAACCGAGAAGTCAAGAGACCCACATAAAAAACCAAACTTTTTTTGTTCTTCAATTCTTGTTATAATCTTCACCAATAAACCCTAATACTTCTTCTTTCACTAGTAATCAAGAAAACCCTAAAAATCAAGATTTAGGAAAATCTTGCATGATGTTTATTAGTTGACTATGAATTAGGAGGTTATTATAACAATGATTTTGTAGTGTTTGTGATTTAGAAAATGGGGTTTTGATGGAGATTTAATGATGGTGATGGATCCGTTGGTTTTGAAACTTTGTGTATCTACAATGCGCGCTAAAATTTGAAAATAAAGTTATAGTTTAGGTTTTGAAAATGACTTAATTCTCTATAACTTATGGCTCTGATACCAATCTTTAACACCCCCAATATTTACTCGCAGCGGAACCAACAATTTGGGTGTTAAATAATAGTACAATACTCACAAGATATAAAGAACAACTCAAAGAGACGTTTTAAAATCAAACAAACATTCTATTCCATTCATTCAGAGTTCAAAAGCGTAGTCCCAAAAGATCGTTACCATACATCATAACAGTTGGATATAAACAAACTAAAATTTGTTTGTCATTTAAGGAATGGATTTTAAAATAATGCACAAGAAGTTAGGCGCGAATCCTCCTCTTCAATGCCTCCAGTCTCGGACTTCATTTACCTGAGATGAACCATGCTAAAGAGTCAACGACGGGGTTGAGTGAATTCATAGGTTTTATAAGTAATAAACAATTGAGAAGGGGTGTGAACACAAGCATAATAAAATTAATAAGCATCATAAAGACCTTGTTGATCAGCCAAGCTAATACCAACAGTTGCATTGAGCTCGCAGACACTACAACCGATCTCATTGACTAATTCCATAAACAAATAATAATAAACAAGAATGCCCCCGAAGGCTAGGTATTTCGTCAGATACCCTACTTAAATCTCCATACAATATTTCCTACATTGGGAGTGCCACTATTCTGATTCAAACTCCCAAAAACCGAACCGGGTTGTTAAGCCCATAGCGGCTATTAATGTATGACCGGCTACACCTCATAGGGTAGTTGACTGCTCACGATTGGCGTCTAGGACAAAGCTACACAAGCACACATAAATTCACATACGGAGTCCATCTATAGAAAAAAAACCTACTTGTGTTCGTTTTATAAAAACTAGCATGCATCTCCCTCGCTGGGTTTAAGAAAAATACTGAATAATCGAGGTATGAACTCCCGTAAAGTCAAATAATCGACGTGGATCCGAGAAGCAAGAATATAGATCGTGCGGAGGAGTCACCGAAACTATTCACCGACAACCTATAGGATGACGGGACTTAATAAAATAAAAAGTAAAAACAATACATAAGAGAATTTGAGCAAGTATGTGATATGGTTTTTCTTAATATAATGCGTGGCGTTGCAGCCAATGACTTAACTAAAGCGGGTTTTATATCCAAAATAATGACTAACAATCGTGAGTTTTATATGTAGATAAACAATATTAAGTTAACATATTAGATTCTTATCTAATATCAAAGATTGTGTACCTAATGTGTTTATTAGAAAAAGGCGTAAAAGTCCAGTTTAATGTTTTGACAGTTTTTTATGAGGTGCATAACTATTAATCCTTAAGTGGCTATGAATAATGAGGTTTTCGCCATGAAAGCCTATTTGAGACTATGTCCAGAAGCATTACCCAGATAAATCTAACCTTTACCCAATACAATGGAATTGTTAATTTAGTGACAGAGTACCAAAACATAATGGTTAACCAAATATACACTTTTACGTAAAACGACCAAAAATAAAATGTTTTTTTATTATAATAATAAGCAAATCAAAGGTGAGGCCCAATGCTGGAGCATCCCTATGATAGTCTGATAATATTCCGATGTTTTAAAAAACCCAGCCTTTAGTTCAATAATCTGTAGAAAAACACGTATCTTAATTGAAGGTTCAGATTTGACCTAGTTTTCGTATTTGGCCATATCACACTCATCCCGGAACAATTGTGAGCAAACCCAACTATCTCCAGTAGATCTGAACAGATATCTATCTACCTATTCAATTTAATCACAGACCCCAAGCAAAAATTTTAGAGATAATTCACGATTCTATTGCTACTGCCTCAAAACTGTCCCCATAAATCACTTAGAAAACCAAACCAATTCTCATCTAAAACACCAGATCTATGAATATTACAATGCACTATACATCATTTTAAACATATCCCGTATACATTAATCATAACTTTTATATAACAAAAACATAATTTAAATAGATCCATGTATGCATGTTTATAAAAGTGAAATGAAATCAAAAGAAAAACAACATAGTTTAAATCAAAAAGAGGATTAAGAGAGGCTTACAAAGCTTTAAAATAAGGATTGGAATCACAAAAACACTCCTTCTTGAACCCTAGGCTGCCGAAATCAAGAGACCCACAACAAAACCCTAACTTGATTTTTGTTCTTCAATTCTTGTTATAATCTTCACCAATAAACCCCTAATACTTCTTCTTTCACTAGTAATCCAGAAACCCAAAAACGATCAAGATTAGGAAAATCCTTGCATGATGTTTTTGAGTGTGTTTTATAATAGTAGGTTATTATAGCAATGGATATGATAGTGTTTGTGATTTAGAAAATGGGGTTTTGATGGAGATTGAATGATGGTGATGGTGGTGTTTTCCTGTTCGGCAGAGAGAAGAAAAAAAAAGATGGAGTCTTTGGTTTTGATATCTTTGTGATATCTATGAGTTTTAAAGAAGAGGTAGTGTACTATATAAGGTATTTGCATGCAAAGGAGAAAAAATAGGTATGGTTTGATTGGGCTTGGGTTTTTGGCCAAATAAGATGAGGAGGTGCATATTATTGTTTTGGGTATATTAGAAAGAAATAAGTATGGGAGTTTTATTTTACCATAAATATGTAATTGTGTGTATAAAATAAGGAAGTAAGTAATGTGTATCTTTAGAAAAAATTTACATATCTATATATAAGGGTTAGTTGTGTTTCGGGCTGAAAAAGAAAAGGGTAGGGGGATTGTACCAATTTTATTAACATAGTATTATGTAAGATTTCGAGGCCCAAAACTAGCCGAGGTTTTGGTAATTTTTATAAAACATAAAAAACAAACAACGATTTTTATTCTCGTTTTCGGCAACCAACCGGGAAGAAGTTTAAAGATTACAAAAATAAAAAAAAAATAAAAAATTATTAAGCTCTTCGAGAATAAAAATATACACTTGTTTTTATATAAATAACACTAAATAAATGTTATGATTGTTATTTAATTTGTGTATTGTTCAAACTAATATTTATTCTACCTAGGTTATATATTAGTCATGAAAACGAACAACTTGACACATAAAAGATATAAAACAAGTATTAGACTTAAGTTAAAAATAGTTTTTAACTAGTGCTATGAAGGATGAATGCATGCTTCCTCGTACACACTTTTTGATCATGTATTTATCAAAGATAATACCCGTCAAATTTAAGTCATGCCGTCCAATTGGTTGAAAACACTTGCATTTGCTTTTTACTCTACGTGAGACATAGGTGAACTGTAACCCAGGGTGATTATTCTCTATGCGTGAGACCTAAATATATTCTCACATGTTCTCGCATTGGATGACTTAATCAAGTTAAGCAGGTGAGACCTTGGCTCGAGGCAAGGATGAGACTAAACATGCCAACTTGACATTCTTTCTCCGGTTACAAATGTCATGAGTCCTATATGGTCTAAGAATTGCACAGGTTTTTGCAATTGGTGAACGCCACCTACCTATTAAATCTATCATTGCTAGCAGATCAACTGATGTGATGGTGGAATCTCAATGAGGATCTTAGCTTTTTGTAAAATTAATTGTTTTATATTATAAACTTGGGTAGTTAATTTTAAAAGGATAATTATCGAAAATACTAAATTGAACTTTGTAATTTCTATTAATGATATTTATGCAACACAAACCATAAACAAAAGTTTGTTTCCTTTCCTTATTAGAGGAAGACAAACTAAGTCTTCTTTCCTTGTAAGAAAAAGACTTATTCCTATCCTTTCTACTTGTATGAGAAAGCTATAATAGGAACACTTGAATTTTTCAATCCTAATCAAACTCAAAGCATACTTACTCGAGAAATCGTTTTGTCTTGTAAAAAGTCTAACGCTTAAGTACGGTTGCACATCTTATTTGGATGACTAGAGAACATGTATTCTATAGCCACCAAAATGATACATCTTGAAGCGTCAAGACATGGTATGAGTTTTAATAATTAGAAATGGAAATCTCAATAAATCACGAAAGAGAAAAGGAAATTAATAGCATGTTTTCTAGTAGTTTTCCTTAACTCGATATTTTTCCTAAGATTCTACACACCCTTGAGGTAAAGTAGAAGGATGAATAGCATGCAAAACTTTCAAGTTAAAGAATGGCATTGATGGCTAGTCCATCATATATATAGTAGAACTTGACGCACTTCCTTGAATATCTAAGTACATGTTTACTAGTCCGTGAGGCTCACATTAGAGATAATGTGCAGATATTCAAAGTGTAAAAAAGTAAATAAATTGCTACTTGCACTTCATTGATATAGACACACATTTAATGTTGTCTTATCCAGTGGGAGCAATGCATTTTACAACTGATATATACGCACATGTAATGTTGTCTAAAATTCAGTGGGAGCTATGATCTTATCACCTTGTAAATGACCCAATTTATTTCTAGATGGTTTTGAAATAATAGAGTACTTTTCACATATGAAACATCGTAGTTTTATAAGAATCATTGCATATTATTCTAACTTGTCACTTTTTTGATGTCGCTGCCTAAAATGTTATCTATACAATGTATATGCATGATTGCTTATTAAACAATAAAGTTCTAGATATACTTGTAATGCAAATGTGATATAAGTTTGACTTAGATCATATCATATCTGTGACATTGTCATATATTCATACAAACAAACAAGAAGCATGGTGGACTCATAACCCACTAGTCTCAGGATCGTAACCTGACTCATAATATGCTCACTTGTTTGTATAAATACTTGATGTTGTGCCATGCACAAGTAGGAGAAATCCTAATTGTGTACAAGGTACAACACATAACAATATGACTAATGGTTTTTCTTAACCGCATGGTAAGAAAGCTAATATTCTACTAGGACTTATACACCTCGATGTATGTCGCCCTACTTAGAACTAGTGTCAAGAAATAAAAATACCTAATTCATCATACTCACTAAAAGGTTTAACCAATATGATTGTGTCTTCTTGTAAAGACATCAATAAGAAGTATGTAATTAACTAGAAATAGTTGAAGCTAAGAGTCGGCGTTCAATAATACTTTATTTAATATGCTTGTAACTTCTTGTAAAGACATAAACATAAAGTCCTTGAACTGTTCTAAGACTTATAAAGTAAGCAATTGACCTGTCATGTCTCCTTGTCACGACATGTACATGAAGTCATTGAAATGTTCAAAGACTTATAAGGTAATGTTAGCAATTAATGTGTTATGTCTTCTAGTTAAGACATGTACACGAGTTGCTCCCATGTCGTGATCTGGGAAGGGGGTATTCTATCTAACCACTTCTTGGCTTCTCCCTTCAAGGAAAAATGAAAGAGACAGAGTCTAGATCCGTCCTTTGTGGCCCCGTTAGCTTGTATGTTGTCAACTAGACTTAAGAAGTGTTTGACATGATGGATGGGATTTTCGCCCCTTAATCCTTGGAATGTGCACACGCTTTGGATTAGCCAAACATCGCGTGAGTCTACGATATTTCCTGTCTGTTTTATGAGAAGAACGACCGGGTTTTAGAAACCAGCTGAATTGGGGAAGGAATGCTCTTGCAGGCTTTTGAGGGATAGCGAAGGATGAGGCTTCATTATCGAAAAGATTTTTTCTTGCTATAATATAACCAAAGATTCATTTCGTTGTTGACGGCTAGCGCCTTTTCTAAGCCTACGCATTTCTTTCTCGGGCTCCTCAAGAGGTACCTTTAATTTCATAAACAATACTACGAGTCATGGCGAAGGATTTAAAACAAAAGGGAATAAAGAAAA
>BQNB010007437.1:0-90857 GCA_026074375.1 Tanacetum coccineum | reverse complement strand
TTGGTTGTAATGTAGGGTGCCGCTTCAATGGCTGGTAGGAAGATAACATTAGTACGTCAGAGTGGTGCAGCCTGCGACCATCCTATTGACCCATCATATCCTGAAGGAGCGTATCTTTCCAACTTTTTATTGAGAGTAGTTTGAGCGTATCTTCACTGACAGAGAAAGAGAAACACAAAATAGAATAGATGGAAGGGAAGTGGAGGTATTCTATTAGAAAAATTAGGCTCGGTATATCATTTGTATTGCGCATACATACAAGCGCGTGCTCTGTATGGTTGAAAATTACAATTAGTTATGCAAAATTTTGTCTCTCATTTCTTTTATCAAGAATTATGATGTTAGGTACAAAAGAGTTCTAACATGGAACATTAAGTAGTCCACTTGCTATACCGCAACAGTTTGGTTAAGGTTATGAGTTAAATACAGCAAACATATAAGAAATTTTATGTTACAATCACTCATGAGGACAGCTGACTAGTTTCTAACACAATATAAGTAACAATAGATCAGTCTTAACCACAAGTTAAACTTAAATTAATCAATATATTCTTGGCAAAGCCTCGGAAGAGAGAAACAAACGTTAAATACATACAACAAACCAAACGTTTAGTCTTCTCCGACCACCCTTTGCATGAATCAGTGACCACCAGGATTACGGTTCCAAGATAGATAAGATGGATCTCCAAGACGTCTGCAACACAAGAGAGGATGTTAGTATCCTCCAACAAAAACTACAGTTATTTTTTGGGTAACATCACTACTCCGTGTTAAATAAAAACATATATAATGGTCAAAATCACAGCGTACTACGAAAACCAGCCTGGTATTACCAGTCAATAAGACAGGACAAAAAAGTATTACCTTGGCTTAACAAGATATATAATGGTGAAAGCGATCGCCAGGAAGAAGCATAGGCCACCAACAGCGAGATATGCAATGCCAATGAAGTTGTTCTTTCCACCAAGCCAGCTGCTGGTTGAGAGCACAAGTTTCTTCTTGCCATTAAAACTGTAGGTGTTGTAATTGTTCTGCATAATCACATTTATTGTATCGCCTGCTTTAAGATCCACCTCTATCTTCCCATATAACTTCCTAAACGTTGGAAGAGCCGCAGTTCGCATCCACACAATAAGGTCTTCCTGCTCGTTTAACTATATACATGCCAATCCAAAAACATATTTATTGTCAGATACTCGTATTCATTTTCCGGCCACAAGAAAATCTACCATAACTTATTTAGGGTCATGATATGGATAAATTGCACAGTAATCATAATATAATAGCAATGACGATGTTAACGGCTAATATTCAAAAGTCTTACTCTCCTCGATCACCCCTAATCCTAATAGATTCGTTAACACAAATAGCAAAAATACTAAGCTAATCTCATTTATTGAGAAACTAATATCACTGCCAAGTTGTAGGCCTTTTAGAGAAATTACAACCTATATTTATGATAGACCACGGTTCATTGATGGCAACCAAAGGTAACATTATTCACTGAAACTTCTAAAAGTAGCCAGCAATTGTGGCAAAATAATATGTTCAGCAGTCAACGTACATTTCTAGATTCAATGAATTAACGAATTGAACATCATCTGAAACGAAATTGTGCAGCAAAGTACGAAACATAATTAGAATCCTTTTAAATATCAGTAATGGTTAAGAGGCTTACTGGTATAGATTCATCGAGATGTGCGCCACCACCCACGCCCTCTTTTGAAGACCAGAACTTGAAGACATCATTGCCAAACTTATTATCCCTGTTACTTTTCCAGAAAATGCCTTTTTTTTCACAGGTAATGGTTGATTGTTATTAGTGGAGAAGCTGAAAGTATCATTGAACATACTCTGGGATACAAGAACACAACGACACAACCGTCCTTCCCTTTTGAACATCTTCAGTCTTACATGTGCTAGTGTCATTCTCATGATTCTGGTTATTCAACTGCTGATCACTCTGGCTCTTAACGTACCTGCAAGATCATGTCTAAAATAATCAAAATTAAATAATTAGTTGCAACAAGATATCTTTTAACTACTCATTAAGTTCAGTCAATCTTCTGTACTTGTATATTGTCTTTGCTTTTGCCAAGGAAGGGAATAATCAGGTGCAATATAAGTATAGTAAACCTAAGAAAGAAACAACAATGTTAGAATCTGACCAGGGTGGCAGTGAGAATGACAAGGGTGCTAGCATAAACTGCAATAATGTACATGCAAATATACACCCTTCATCCCAAATCATATGACACATATTAGTTTTTTATTGGTTTCAAAACAAATTCGAAAACTGAGTTTTTGGTAAATCTTTTTACACAAAACAATATCTCATGTATCCTCAAGGATTTTTCTCTTGATTATAATTCACATGGTGGGACGGCAATAGTGCATTCTACTCGCCGGCCGGCCGGCCAGACAGGGAGTTATAATCGCTTTTAGCATAGTTCTATAGCGCCAGAAAACTAAATTTATACAGGCACATCGTTGCACGAGTGCAAAACTGCCTTATCATGGCTACTCTTTTTTTTAAAGATTCCTTCCCACTATGAGTGTATGGAGTTGTGTCGGTCGTTTGGCGTGCTTAATGGAGTATACCCATATACTACAAACGGATCATATACTACTAGAATACTAAATAACAAGATAAACAATCTTAAAATGGATACCCCCTAAATTTTAACAGAAAAAAAAACGATGATTATATACCTATGTTTATAGTAAACTAATTTATAATCAGCATAGGTTCCGATCCTTCCTTTTTGGCTCTAGAATTTTTTCAAGACTAGTATGCTCTAAACCATTCTTATGTTCCAACACACGTTTAATGACATAAACGTGTACGGATAATGACATAAAGGCGTGATTAAAGGAAATATATTATAGAAAGTAACAGTAGTAACGGGTACCTACCTTCGGTGATTCTGATAAAAGTTGTCAAGCTGATAATAGACATAGATAGGATGCTTCATGTCTTTATGGATCTAATAAAATGTAGAGGTTACTTAGACGTCCGTGTGAATAAGCTGATAAGGAAGGATGAAATGAGGGAGTTGTTCTTACATGGAGGGTTGTATTGCAGGTTTTGTCAGCGGTAGAAGATTGAATAAATCGGACCTTGTCAGCTTTAGAGCCGGAAGGTGCACAACGATCATCATAACGATTAACAATTTCAACAACCTGATTAATTATTTGAAAACAAATAAGAAGAGCAACTTAACTATATATGTAAAGGAATTGGGGGAGATAGTAAGTAAGTAGTACATGGCTAGAAGCAAAGAGGGAAGCGAGTCCGATTGGTACGAAAACGATGGTGACAAGCATGAATGCTGATATCACCTGCAAAAACAAGACATAATTAATTAGATAAGAAAAGGGCTAATTGCATGATAATGTATCATAGTTGTCATGATGTTCTTCTAGATGTATTGAACAAATTTTTTTGCTATTCTATGTACTAAACTTGATTTTATAGCATTTTTTGTGTATTTTATGATCATTTTGCCCCTCGTTTTATTAATCCGGGAGGGGCAAATTGGTCCTAAAATACACAAAAGCCATTTGCCCGATAAGAAAATGGTAAAAATGTAAAATTTAAGGAAAGAAGAGATTAAAGGGGTGTTTGTTTCGGCTTATATGTGGGCTTATGAGCTTATTTGATTTCGGCTTATATTGAGACTTATGGGCTTATATAAGTTTATCATATCGTAATAAACTTATATAAGCGCACAAGTCTCAAAATAAGCCGTAAAATTAAGGCTTATGTTATATAAGCCGAAATCAAATAAGTTCATAAGCCCACATATAAGCCGAAACAAACAACCCCCTAAACAATACATACCCATGAAGGGGTAAGAATGGGTTTACAGGCTGAGAGTTCTTGCTGGGTAAACCTAGAATCTATTATTAAACAACAAACAAACAATGATGAATTAATGATGATTAATACTATTAAAAATAAACAACAACAAAGGAAATTAAAAAAAAAAAAAAAGGTAATACATTTGGGTCGCTTGGAATTAGTCCTTGAAGAAGGATCAACAGCATTTGCATTAGCATTCATCATCATCCACAGAAGGAATTTAACAAGATTTATGCGATGAGCAAAAAAAAACACACTTGTGGTTCAGAATGACAACAAGAAAAGCAAAGAACCTTTGTTTGTTTGTTTAGGCCGGCAAATCTTCACTTCGACTAACTAACAATTGAATTGCCTTGGGCTAAAAACCCAACCCAATGCTTTCGTCTAACCCAAACTCTATTTCATACGCTTTACCCGACCCAGCCCGTACCCGTATATGCTTATTTTGATCAGGTTAAATGGGTTTAAACATGTTATTCGGGTTAATCCGATTAACCCGATGGATGGGGTTGTTTATTTTGTCTATTAATCAGTTTATAAAGGCAACCCACATAATATAACTTTAGCCCATTATTGGATCAACTAAAAGAGATACAATACAACCCCTCTTTTGCTACTAAGGGTGTTCACAATTCGAGTAATACCGACAAGAACCGTAAACCGAAACCGAAACGAATCGAACCGAAATTAGATATTCGGTTTTTTGTTTGGATGTTCGGGTCAGAAAACCGAACCAAATTCGGTTCGGTTTAATCCAATTTGAATTTGGTTCGTTTTTCGGTTCAGTTTAATCAAATTTGAATTTGATAGCTTCGGTTTTACAAAAAAAGAAAAAAAAAACTTAACCGAACCGAATAACCCGATAACAAAATCGATGAAAACCCCTAATTAAGAGGTCGTTGCATCCCTTTGCTAACATGATCACATCACATGTTTGGTATTTAAAAAAAACTAAGAAACATTAACACGACGAGACAATGCGACACCTTTTACATCCTCAAGAATAATTGAACCATGATCGAGAGGAGGGGAATCAAACATGCACAACCGCTCTTCTTGCTCACAACCATGATTTGCTAACCAATCTGCTGCTCTATTAGCTTCCCGGTAACAGTGCTCAAGCTTTACTTTCCAGTCTAAACTTTTCAGAATATTACGACATTTTTTCACAGTGTAAAATGCAGGGCTATACGAATAATCTTCCCCTCCATTAAATGAACCACCACCTGAGAGTTTACCTTAATTATAAGCTTTCTGATGCCCACATCCCTAGCCATGATTATGCCACGAAGAAGGGCTAAAATCTCTGATCTCGTAACCGTGCAAATACCATAGTTCTCAGCGAAGGCCCGAATAAAACATCCTCGAGAATCTCGCAAAATACCACCGCCACCTGCTTCCCCTAGGTTACCTCTCGAAGCACCATCCGTGTTCAAGAGGACCCAATCTAAAGGTGGAGCAACCCAACGAACAAAAACTTCTCTCTTTTCGTTATAAATGCTCGGATTCTTCAACTTGTCTTTAAGTAAAGCGTCTTGCATCTCTTTTAATTTCGTGTATAGAAATCCAACATGATTAGTTGGTATTTCCTTATCCCGTCCAAAAATTTTATTGTTTCGCCATTTCCATAACCACCATATTGTAATGGCAAACACCATATTGTAGTCACATGTTTTGTATTTAACTTGTATTTGTCTGTTTTGAACTTTGAAATGTGTCTAATGTAAAGAAACAAGGTTGTAAGCTCGTGCTTCACGGAGGGGTGTCGGCGTATGTGATCGTTTCATGTGTTGTCCGTTTGATGCACATGTTAAGCATTCCTCAATCAATGCTTCAGAGGTTAAGCATTCATATACTTGCAATTAGATATTGAAATCTTCCAACATCAAAAGCTTTTGTGAGTAAATCAGCAACATTGTGATCAGTGTGAATCTTAATCATTTGAATAAGCTTCTTCTCATTTGAATCCTTGATGAAGTGATGTCTAATCTCAATGTGCTTAGTCTTTGAGTGAAACACTGGATTCTTAACTATGCAGATGGTGCTTTCATTGTCAATGAAAATCTTGGTATTCATGAAGTTGTATCCATAATCCAGCATTTGATTTTGAATCCAGAGTACTTGTCCACAACAACTAGCAGCAACTACATACTCTACTTCAGTAGTAGAGTTGGCAACTATGGTTTGCTTCTTGCATTGCCATGAAATCAATCTTCTTCCAAGAAATTGACAACCCCTGTTGTGAATTTCCTGTCTAAACTTGCACCAGCATAGTCACTGTCAGTGTAAGCTTCCAATTCAAACAATTTATGTTGACATTTCAAGTATCTAAAGATTCTTTTCACAGCATGAAGATGTGAAACTTTAGGTATGACTTGAAATCTTGCACAAGCACATAAAGCAAACATTATATCATGCTTAGAAGCTGTTAGATACATCAATGATCCAATCATTGATCTATATAAGTGAACATTAATATCTTCAGCTTCTACATCCTTGAGCAATGGCTTTGAAGTCTCCATGGGTGTACTTGCTGTCTTTACAGTTGAAAAACCAAACTTCTTCAAGATTTCATCTACATACTTGTCTTGACTGATGAAAATTCCATTATTTTTCTGTGTCACTTGTAGTCCTAAAAAGAAGGTAAGCTCACCTATAGAGCTCACCTGGAACTTCTTATGCATTAATTTCTCAAACTCAGTGCATAAACTCTTCTTAGTAGATCCAAAAATAATATCATCTACATATACTTGAACTAGTAGAATATTACCTTTGACTTTTTTAATGAACAAATTCTTATCTATTGTTCCTCTCTAAAATCCATTGTCCAATAAATAGGTAGATAAAGTCTCATACCAAGCTCTAGGAGCTTGATGTAGACCATATAATGCCTTTTCTACATTTATAAACTCTGTCATGAACTCTGGATCTTCAAGAACTAGAGGTTGACAGACATAGACTTCTTCTTCAAATATTGGCCATATTGAATATGCACTCTTGTCACATCATTCTGATGATACAAGAAGTCTTTGAATGAGGCATAGGCTTAAAAAATAGCCTAATTGCTTCATTTCCAGCAAACTAGAGCAAAAATACTCCTCTCATATCTATTTCCCCTTCTTGAGTGTAACCCTGTGCAACCAACCTAGCCCTGTCTGAGAGTGTACAATGCCTCTTTCAATCTCCCCGTTTTGTTTTCATGACACCAATTCTAGTAACCAAATGGCCACTTTAGCCATATAGTAAATCCACCAAGGTCCACTATTGTAACTTGACGCAGAGCTCTTCTTGATTGCTTTATAAAGTTGGATCTTCTTAATGCTTGGATTACCTTTTGGGCTCTTATTGTGATAAGAAACATGCAAACATGCAATTCTGAAAGTCTTTATAGTTGATTCTCTGTTGCACTGAACTAAACAAACCATGTTCAATCACACTCTTTGTCATCCTTCTGGTTTGAGGTGCTAAATGTAAATCTCTAATGATTTGTTCAAATGGATAATCCTTGTGATCTTTGGTAGTTAGAATAGGACTGACAGTTATGAATGTATCTAAATTGTTCATGTCAGCCTCTGCACCAACACCTTCATCATCTTTCTAAATAGTCAATCTTCTATTATAGCATATTTGGTCATTAGCAAACCATAGACTGTTATTACTCTTCAAAACATTATCCATTATGCTAGCAGTATTAACAGTTGAACTAACAATATTAATAATGTTAGTACTGTTAACATTTTTATCCTTCTCTTGATTAACTCTTGGCTCCTCTGTATTTGGCACTTCACTATCTTCATTCTTTAGATGTTCAGTATCCTTATTTTCCTCCTCCCCTGATGGTTTGAATTCAGCATCAGGAGAATCCTTTAAACTAGAAGAGAATGGTGGATCTTGAGTCAAAAATGGTAGCAGTATGTAATCTTTGCCATGTACTATCTCCACTCTAGTTTTACCTGCATTTTCACATGCTTTTGTACCTGCAATACCATTAGATTGATTCCCTGCAACAACTGGCTCATTAATTCATGTAGATTTTGATAAGAGCATCTATATCAAAAAGCCAATTTGGTCTATTTCCTGCAATATTAGGTGTTTCTTCACTAAACTTGACATGCAGGTTCTCTTCTACTATCCTAGTTCTACTGTTGAATACCCTGAATGCTTTGCTATTGGTAGAGTATCCTACAAAGAACCCTTCATCAGCCTTTCCATCAAACTTGCCTAGGTGATCTATGGTATTAAGGATTGTAACAGGACACCCAAATGGTCTCATGAAGCTTAAGGCATGTTTTCTACCTAGAAAAAGTTCATAAGGGGTCTTGTTATGAGGCTTGATAACTAACACCCTATTTTGGACATAACAAGCAGTATTAACTGCTTCAGCCCAAAAAGTTGTTGGCAATTTTGAATCAGCTAGCATAGTCCTAGCAGCCTCTATTAGTGTCTTATTTTTCCTTTCTGCTACTCCATTTTGTTGTAGAGTCCTAGCAACACTAAATTCCCTCTTAATACCCTTCATTTCACAGAACTGATTCATGACCTTATTCTTGAATTCAGTCCCATTGTCACATCTGATCACTTTCACCTTAAGGTCTATTAGATTTTCTATGCCTGTAATAAATGTTTTAAGGATTTCACTAGTTTCATCCTTAGTGGCTAAAAACAAAACCTAACTAAACCTACTATAGTCATCTATGACAACTAGGCAGTACATCTTTTTCATTAGACTCTTTACAAATGTTAGGCCAAATAAATCCATATGCAACATTTGTAAAGGTTGGTTGATTGAACTAACTATTTTGGTCTTACAAGAAGCTCTGTGTTGCTTTCCCTTTTGACAGGCAACACAAGTTTGATTGATTTCAAAAAGTTTTGAAGGTAAACCTCTTACAAGGTTTCCCTTAACCAGTTTATTTATAGTTTTGAAATTTATATGCCCAAGCCTTCTATGCTAAAGATTAGATTCATCTAATGTGGCCTTTGCAAAGAGACAAGTTAGACCTCCTGAAGGAACAATATTTTTTAAATCAACACAGTACATGTTATCTATTTTCTAGGTAAATCTAGCTCAAGACATGATTTTCATCAAGTGCTTAACGTCAGGAGACAAACAACAATTCAGTTGTCTGCTAAAAAAGAACCTGTTTTTCTTGTCACACATTTATGAGACATTAAAAAGGTAAACTTAAGCTCCTTAAACAATGTAACATCTTCAAAATCAAAATTTACTTAGTACTGATTTTACCT
Source organism: Tanacetum coccineum (assembly GCA_026074375.1). NCBI lineage: Eukaryota > Viridiplantae > Streptophyta > Magnoliopsida > Asterales > Asteraceae > Tanacetum > Tanacetum coccineum. The sequence continues at coordinate 81,745 of BQNB010007437.1, read as the reverse complement.
TTACTAGTGATTTACCTCCTTGGGGATCTCGCCAAAGTCAACAAAATCCTACTATCTAATTTGTCTTTGTCATAATCTTAGAGTGAGGTAGGTACTTTGTTTCCTAGTCATGTGCGTAGAGCATCACGTCAATTACTCATTTGTTCTGCAATTCTACTTTGGATTGCCTGCACAAAAAGTAGAGAATAGGCTCTCTTAGGGACCCAAGCCATTATAACTTGGATCTGCCTTGTGCATCAACATAGTCTAATCTTTTAAACAGTTCATTGATGCACCATTATGTCTAGAGACATGGTTTAATATTTTTTTTGGTCTCTAAACCCAACATGCTGAGGCCTTAACAACATTAGCCTTATTTCCCTTATTTTCACTTACTACTGCTTTTGACCCAATAGTAGTAACATTTCTTCTAATAGTATTAACTTTTTCAATTAAATTACTGTTCTTATTTGTGGAAAACTTGTTAAAGGGCCTTCTAACATGTGAATGTGCTCTATTAAAAACATTTGATATTATCCTTGCACTATTTACTGTGGGCAGTATTAATTGGTTTGGCAGTATTAACTGATACTGCTCTTTTGAAGAGTTTTGCCTAGCAGTATTAAGTATTTTATGGCTAGATTTCATTAAGACTGCTTTTGGAACAAAATTTCCTTTTAGATGAGGGTGAGTCAATCCTTAAGAATTTTGGTGATTCACTCTTCTAGTATTGTTCCATACAGGTTTTTCCACCATTTCTTTTCATAGAAATCACAATCTTTGATCAAATGGTTAAAACTGCCACATACAAAGCATGCCTTATTTTTAAACACAAAATTACTTCCTAATTTTTGAGTCATCAAATTATTCCAGTTTCTCTGGTTACCTCTAGGACTTTGACTATTTTTCCTAGGGTATTTAGCTTGCTTATTATTCTCCACCTTGTCAACAGACTCCCTAGGTATTTTCACATGCTCATTAGATTTAACAAATTCTACTTTAGCAAAACTAGGTTTTCTCTGTTTATACTTAAACTCAGTTTCATTCTCATCCTCACTGTCAGATATCTAGTCTTCAATAAGTGGTTCACCAACAGACTTAGGTTTTAACTCACTAGTCTTAACTTTACTAGTTTCAATTGCAGGCACACTAGTTATCGACTCACTAAAAACATATTCTTCCTCATCAGCAAGTACCAAATTAGGTTTAGGGGGCATGAAGTTCCCAGTATAAGGAGGTGGGACTGCATGATACCCTTCACCTGTTTTGTACTTATCATTCACCTGACTATCAAACACTTGACTATCAAACACTTGACTATCATACCCTTCACCAGTCTTAAACTTATCACTTACTTGAATCTCTAACAGTTTGCTTAGATTCTTAGATGAATTTTCAAACTTTTCTAAGGTAAGTTTTAAATCGTCTCTTTCCTTTTTAGCTTTTTCAAATTTCTTTCTAAGCTTTGTTAGTGCATTATCTCTCAACATAATATCAAGTTTTAAAATCTTTATGTCCTCTTCAAAAATAACCTCATTCTTTTTATACATATCTAGTCTAGCCTTTACAGATTCTGGACCTACTTTATAAGCTCATATATTTAATTAAGACTTATTAAAATATTTTGTCAGATTATCATAATGTTCTTTGAGAGTTTTATAAGATTTTAAACATGCTTTAGAACAAGTAGATACCTCAGAATCTGGCTATGAAGGGAACTTGAAGAACCTGAAGTGGTATATTGCTGCATAGTGCAAAGTTTATAGGTCCTTCTTTAGCCTGGTCACTCCAGTCATACCCATGTCCATCTTGAGCCACCAAAGCTTTTGTCTCTGTTGTTTCCACTGTCACATTCCTCCTTATAAGTTCTATGTTCTTGTTCTCTATTGAAGCCCTGCACTCCCTTGCAAAATGGCCCTTTTTATGACAGTTATAGCATTCCACCTTTGATTTGTTAAACCCTATGGTCTCAGAACCATTGGCACTAATCTTCCTTTCAGTCTTATTTAGAAATCTTTTGGCTCTCATGGTCAACATAGCCATCTGCCACTTTAGATCCATCTCTTCTAAGTCATCAGCATCAATCTGTTGTAAGTCCTCATCATTTAATTATGGACTGTTGGATTGGTTTGCAAAGAAAGAATAGATCACAACATCACTCATACTATTAGTATTGGTAAAGTTAGAACCATAAGATTGATTGGAACTGCCAGAGTTATTGGAGGACACAAAAGCCACATTTTGTGAATTTTGGTTTGAGCTTGATGACCCTTTAACTTCAGTTTCATAAATCTTTAGATTATTATAAAGGTCATCCATGGTCAAGGTGTCTAAATCAGGTTTGTTCTTCCAGATCAAGGTATAGGTCTTCCATTCTGATGGGAGACTTCTTAAAAACTTTAGATTCATATCTTCTTGAGAAATAGTTTCTCCCAGAATCTCTAGCTAACTGATAAGCTTTTGAAGCCTATCATAGTTGATCAAGTCTTCTGTGCTGATAGGATTGAAATTCTCATACTGTTTCTTTAAAAGTGTCTTCTAAGTTTTCTTTGACTCCTTATTACCTCCAACCTTTTCTCTATAGCTTCTATCAGAGTCTTGGTACATTTGTAAGTATTAAACTTTAGTTGGTGTTCATTTGGAAGAGCCATCAACAATGTACCTCTTGCCTTTAACTCATTCTTCCTTGCTAACTTCTCCTCTGCAGTTGTAAGAGGATATGTTGAGCTTACAAGAACACCATCAATAGTTCTTTTTGGAAAGGTGAGTCACCATTTACTTATTACTCCCAAAGTGCATATCTGTCATTAGGAAGTCTATTTCTATTCCTTCATTTCAAAGATTAAATTCACCTGGATTGAGCACTGGAACTTTTGCAGCAGCAACCATTGGTGAAGATACTGCCTCTACGTTTTCATAAATAAATAGATCTGGTATGTGTATATTGTTTCTTCTTATTCAAAGTTTCTCAACAAGCTCTGATACCACTTGTTGATCCCACTTGAATAGATCTTTCTCTCCTTAGTTTGTATATAAGGATTAGTAATCCTGGATAAATCCAAAGCTACTATAGTAGAAACTTTGATTGAATATATCAAAGACTATGCAGAATCTAGTCTATGATACTAATAAGAACAATCAATAGAACAGTAATGAACAAGATTTGTTAGGAATAAATCTTCACAAGACTTAATACTGCCAAGGTATAACTAACAGTACTAATAGAGTTAGTACTGCCAGTACATACTTAGTACTGCCAGTGTTAGTTAATACTGCTAGGAGAAAGAGTTAATACTGCTGATGGTCAAAGCTGCTGACTTGGAGATAAGTATGCATGGAGATTATTATGGGATGCTGGTAACTGATCCTAAAGTATAGGTAGTTATTTTGTGAAGGGAATCCTTGTGTTCTATAAAAAGGAGTATCCTAGGTTAGGATAGGATATTCCACTTTTACACTTAGACGAATCTTTTAATGTGATTGTGATAGCTTCAAGGATTGTAACCCCAGTACTATAAGAGTACTCGTTTATTATTCTATTAATATTGATGCGAGTTTGTTATTACTTCATTGTTCATTGGTGTTTGTCCTAGTACTGGTTCTATTGATAAAACTATCTCTAGAGTATCAAGTGTAGATTCCGCATACACTTTGGTATACATACAAAGTCTAATCTTTGTTATTTTGGATTCTAACAAGGTGACTAAACCCTTTACTACGTAAAGGAATCGATCAAGGTGGGTTCAACAATGGTATCTGAGCCTGTTCTTTGAGAAACTTTGATCTTGGAACTAATGGAGTTGGAAAATTCTCAGAACAATGCGTTGGCAAAGCTTCCCATGCTCAAACTCGGGGAGTATGAGATGTGGGAAATCAGGATCAAGCAGTACTTTCAGATCCAGGATTATGCGTTATGGGAGGTAATTGAAAATGGAAATTTGTGGGTACCTATTCCTGTTACAGCACCAGAATCTGGTCCATCAACAACATTGAAGATGACTGTGCCCTCTACTACTGAAGAAAAGATTTGAAAAAAAATGATGTAAAGGCCAGAATTCTTCTGCTTATGGCACTACCAAATGAACATCAACTTACCTTTAATCAGTATGTTGATACTAAATCAATGTTTGCTGCCATTAAAGCTAGATTTGGAGGGATTGAAGCAACTAAGAGGACTCAGAAGGCTCTACTAAAGCAAACCCAATTGAAACTTCAATGTGTTCAAGTCAGATCGCAGTTGATTCTATCTTTAACAGGCTTCAAAAGCTTGTTAGTAGATTGGCAATTCTAGGTGTAGTTACTCCTCCAGAAGATTTAAATGTACATTTTTGAGGAGATTACCATCTGAGTGGGATTCACATGTGGTAGTTCTGGGTGAACAAACCCGACTTTGATATTGAATAGATTGGATGATTTGTACAATAATTTTATTAATTGTTGAACAAAAGGTGAGATCTTCTGGTGCTTCAATGATGAAAAGAATTCTTTGGCATTTCTAAACCACTACAGGTGCAAGCAGTATATATTAATATTAATACTATAATCCTGAAGTTGTACCTTGACCACCAAAGTTAATACTGCCAGTACTGAAACTAGTACTGCTAGTTTTAGTGCATGCCAAGTTTATGCTTTTTGTCACACAACTACAAGGTTCTCAACTAAGTTCATGAAGGGATCTTGAACATCTTCATGATGTTGATTTGGAAGGAAATGATCTAAAGTGGACTATGTCATACTATGACGGAGGGCAAGAAAGTTTATCAGAGAACTGGAAAGGAAGATCATCATTGATGGAAGCAGTACTGCTGGATATGATAAATCAAAGGTAGAATGTTTCAACTGCCATAAAATGGGACATTTTGCCAGAGAATGCAGAGCACCAAGGAGTAAAGACAACAGAAATTGGATCAGTAGCTCATCAAGGCGTAGGATTTGAAGATGCTTCTGAAAAGGCAATGTGTGTTATAGATGGTGCTGGATTTGATTGGAGTGACATGGCAGAGGAAGAATTCAACAAACATGGCTTCATGGCAAGTTCTTAGAATCTGAGGTAACAAATGATACACTTGTATGCATAAATTATGAAGCTCTAAGAACAGTATGATGATTTACTTGTTAAGTTAGATGATACTGGTTTTAAAGCTTCTACATACAAAAGAGGTTTATCAATTTTAGAAGGGCAAATTCTTAAATATAAAGAATCTGAAGTTCTTTTTTCTGAGGAAATTGCTTTGCTTAAAAGAAGTGTAGGTCACAAAGAATATCTAATGGGATTACTTAGGACTGAACTTGAAAAGGTTAAGGAAGAAAAAGAGGGGTTTGAATTTGAGATGCAGAAAGTTTGAAAAATCATCAAAAGACTTAGATCAGTTGTTAGCAAGTCAGATAACTGACAAGAGCAAAAAGGGCTTTGGCTACAATGTTGTCCCCTCACCTCATCCTTTGATTCTAAATAGACCAACACCCTTAGATTTATCTTATTCAGGTCTACAAGAATTCAAACAACCTGAGGTAAATGAGTATGGTCCTAGGGATTCAAGTGTAATGCCTACCACTGGTTGTGATAAAGAGTCAGATAATTCTAAGGAGAATACTAAATGCTATTTAAAACAACTATCAAAAGATACTGATTCTAGCTCTATTAAGTCTCCTCTTAAGGTAGACAAAGTTTGCGAAGAAAGTTTTTCAGTCCCTGCTAATCAAGTTAAGGGAGAAGAACCTAAGAAAGCTAGAGAAAATAATGATGCTCCAATCATTGAAGATTGGGTGTCAGATGATGAGGATGATGTTGAGCCTATCCCTAAGGTTGAAAAGAAAACTGTTATACCTACTGATTACTGTTAAGAATGTGTTTGTTAAACCTGGAAACACCAGTTAGTGGTCAGTTTGGTATGCAGAAATGTCAGGTCACAAAGACCTAGTGGTAACCAAAGAAATTTGAATGGTCATATCCAATCATTTAGGATGTAATTTTTTTTAATAACAAGGCACGTTTTTATTTGTGGAATTTTGATCACTTCAATACAGTTGGTCCTAATGTTCACACAACTTATGGTTCAAGAGCAGTCTTAATGAAGGCAGGCCTAAAAAAACTGTAAATAATGCTAGGCTTGTTAATACTGTTAGGGCTGTTAACACTGTCAGGACCTATTTTGTAGTGCTAGGTCTTTTAATACTGTTTGGCCTTTTATACTGCTCACCCAAAATCAAAGTTCATTGTGCTAGACAAGGTCATATTTTAAAATCATGCACAATCAACTGTTCACAGCCCTTTTACAAGAAAACAGCATTACAAAAAGGTCTAATAATCAAAATGTTTAATACTGTAGGCAAAATGTTAATACTGTCTGGGCAAGGGGATTAAATGCTATTAAGCCTTCAGCATGTTGGGTTTGGAAATCCCATCAAAACCCACATTTGGTGCATCACTGGTTTTCAACCAATATAATTACATTGATGCACGAGCAGATCCAAGTCTTGTAATGGCTTGGGTCTCCTAAAGATAACTTACTTCATAAGTTTGTATGCAGGAGCAATTCACAGCTAAAATGATAAAGGTTTTGTTGATATTGGATGCTCAAGGCACATGGTCTGGAAAACATAAACTTCTCTCATCTTTCAGATTTTAAAGACTATGATGGAGTTATGGTAATTTTGGTGGAGGAGCAAATGGAGGCAGAATTACTGGCAAAGGTACTATTAAAACTGATAAACTTGATTTTGATGATGTATACTTTGTCAAAGAGTTAAAGTTCAACCTCTTTAGTGTCTCACAGATGTGTGACAAAAAGAACTATGTTCTTTTTACTGATTCTGAATGTCTTGTTCTATCTCCTAATTTTAAGTTGCCTGATGAAAGTTAGATACTTCTTAAAAGTCTAGACAGGTATAACCATGTAAGTTTTGATATGAAAACATAGTTCCTAAAGATGGTTTAACTTGTTCTAGTTGCCAAAGGCTACATTGAGGAACATTGCCATATGCCATAGAAGCTTGGTCATGTCAATTTTAAGAATATTAATAAACTTGTGTCAAGAAATCTTGTAAGAGATTTGCCTTTAAAAAGATTTGAGAATGACCAAACTTGTGTTGGCCTGTCTAAAGGCAAGGCAACACAGAAGCCTCTTGAAAGGACCAAGGCTTTAATCCCATTACTAAGCCATTGTTTATGATGTATATGGATCTCTTTGGTCCAACTTTTGTTAGTAGTCTAATGCATAAAAAATACTGCTTGGTAGTCAATGATGATTATAGTAGATTTTCATGGGTTTTCTTTTTAACAACTAAGGATGAAACAAGTGAGATCCTTAAAAACTTTATCAAAGAGGTAGAAAACCTAGTGGATAAGAAAGTAAAAATAATCAGAAGTGATAATGGGACAAAGTTTAAAAACAAAGTGATGGATGAGTCAGTACGGGAAAAAGGTATTAAAAAGAGAATATAGTGTAGCAGGGACACCTCAGCAAACTGTGTAGCTGAAAGGAAGAACTGGACTCTCATGAGGCTGCTAGAACATGTTAGCTGACTCTAAGTTTACCTACAACATTTTATTGGCTGAAGCTGTTTTTCTATGCTTGATATGACGAATAGGGTCTAATAGTCAAGCCTCATAACAAGACTCCTTATGAACTCTTTAGAGGTATTAAACCAGCTATAGGCTTCATGAAACCATTTGGATGTCATGTTACTATTCTCAATACCTTAGATAAGTTAGGCAAGTTTGATGGAAAAAGTGATGAAGGTTTCTTTGTTGGATATTCCTTAAGTAGCAAAGCTTTTAGAGTATACAACATTAGAACCAGAAAAGTTCAGGAAAACTTGCATATTGGGTTCTTAGAGAATAAGCCTATGATAGAAGGAAATGGTCCAAAGTGGCTGTTTGATCTTGATTCTCTAACCCAATCAATGAATTATGTACCAGTGGTTGCAGGGACTTTTTCTAATGATTTTGCAGGTATACAAGGAGTTTCTGAGTCTAGTACATCTTCTCAACAAGATCAAGCAAATCAAGATTGTATTGTCATGCCAATTTGGAAGGATGCTTCATACTTTGATGATGCTTCACCCAGATCTGTTGCTGATGCTCAAGTACAAGATCAAAATGGGTTACATGATGAGATTGATGTTTCAGAAAAGACTCATGATGATAGCAGTCTTCAGAATAATGGTACTGCTGATCAACAAGTTAATACTGCCAGGCCAGAAGTTAATACTGGTAGTAGAGAAGTTAGTACTGCTGTCCCTGAAGTTAATACTGCTACTCCTGAAGACTTGGTGGGACCAAGTCCTACATCTGAAGACACACAAGTGGAGGATCAAGAAATTGAATTGGGGAACATTCCACCATCTTATGAAGTCCCCACCACTCCTCACACAAGAATTCACAAAGATCACCCAATTGAGCATGTGATTGGTGATGTGCAGTCATCTGTTCAAACAAGAAGAATGAAAACTTCTTACTCTAAAAAAGGATTTCTTAGTGCTATCTATGAAGGGAAGACTGTCAGGACTTATACATGTCTTTTTTGTTTGTTTCTCTCTAAGGAAGATCAAAAAGAGTTCTCAAGCTTTCTTTAGAGATCCAGCATGGTAGAAGCCACATGCAGGAGGAACCTTCTTAGTTCAAACTATAAAAGGTCTGGATTCATTGTGGATTACCAATAAGGTCATAGAGCAATTGTACAAAGTGGGTATACAGGAAACATAGAAAGGTGAGTAGGGGGATTGTAGTTCAGAAACAAAGCAGACTTGTTGCTCAAGGACATACTAGAAGATGGACAATAGACTATGATGAAGTTTTTGCTCTGTGGCTAGAAATTGAGGCCATAAAATATTAATGGCTTATGCTTCATATATGGGATTTATGGTCTACCAAATGGATGTCAAAAGTGCTTTCTTGTATGGTCAGATTGAAGAGGAGGTATATGTATGTCAACCTCCAGGTTTTGAAGATCCTGACTATCCTAATAAAGTCTATAAGGTAGTGAAAGCATTATATGGCCTGCATCAAGCACCCAGAGTTGGTATGACACTTTGCAAATTATCTCTTAGGCTAATGGTTTTAAAGAGGAAAGATTGACAAACATTATCATCAGAGCATTAGGACATATCTTGCTTGTTCAAATCTATGTAGATGACATTATCTTTGGATCTACAAAGAAGGAATTACGCAGATGAGTTTGAGGAAAGCTTATGGACGGATAAGTTTCAAATGAGTTCTATGGGAGAACTCACCTTCTTTTTGGGATTACAGGTCCAACAGAAACAGAATGGAATTTTTATCAGTCAAGATAAATATGTTCATGAGATTTTGAGAAGAGTTCAAAGTTCTCAGATGTGAAGTCTACATCTACTCCAAAAATGGTTTGAAAAGCCTTTGGTTCAGTATGGAGATGTTGCTGATGTTGTGTATGAACATCTTTATAGATCCATGATAGGTCTTTGATGCTACCTTACTGCATTCCAGCCGATATCATGTTTGCGTGTGTGCATGTGCAGGTTTCAGGTTTCTGCCTAAAGTTTCCATCTTTAGTGTTAGTGAATCTTTAGATACCTTAAAGGCAAAACATCTATAGGTCTTGGTATTATAAGGATTCTCCATTAGAATTAGTTGACTTACACTGATATGAGTCTATGCTGGAGCTACCAAGATAGGTAAGTTCAACCACTATGGGCGCTTGTCAGTTTTTGGGAACTAGATTTGGTTTCTTGCATGCAAGAAACAAACTGTAGTTGCCACTTCTACAACTGAAGCTGAATATGTAGCTGCTGCAAGTTGTTGTGGACAGGTTCTCTGGATCCAAAACCAACTGCTGGATTATGGGTTACCAATTCATAGATACTGTTATTACATTAGATCTAATACTGTACTATCTCCATATAGGAAAATCCTGTTCAACATTACGAAAACAATATACATATAGAGATTAGGCATCATTTTATATGAGATGCAATGCTTAAAAAGTTGATTCATATGGCTAAATTGACACCAACTAATGTAGAGATCTTAATTACAAAAGGTTTGATGCTGGTAGATTTCAGTACTTGGTCTCAAGTATTGGAATGCTAAATCCTTAATGCTTATATCTCTTGTGTGTTTTTGTAAAAGTTTGTTTAAATGTTAGGACTGTTAAGTTTTGTAAATCTATGCTGCTAGTTATAATTAAGTACTGCTAGTTATATTTAAACTGTTTGTTCTAAACTGTTACTTATAGTTTAGTAATGACTGTTCTTTTGTGTCTCATTGTTAATTCCTGTTAGTATCATTTTATATAACTGCTAGACAAGAAAACTGTTAGATTTTGTTTTTCTTGGTTTACTGAGCTAACTCTTTCTGGTAAGCAATGGAAGTGTGGATATTGGTTACTCAATGGTTCATTATTTGAGGGGAGGAATGTTGTTTGTTCTTCAAGTGTTGGTTTTAACACCACACAACAAATGGTCATCAGTTCCCTATGTATCGTTTTAGACAAAAATTATTGTGACTAGTCCAGAGCATACGGCTCCTAGTAAAGCTTCTCAAATCGTTGAGTGTTGATTAGTTTACTCAAAACTATATGGTCATCAATTGCACCTTTGTTTTTACAATGTAGCATTGGCTTGTCCATAAGCAAACGGCCTCTTGAGTTAAAGACTAATCAAATCCGTTAATGGTTGGTAGTTTACCAAAAACTATACTTTGTGTGCATTGTAAGCCAAAAAGAATAGAGAGAATTGGTGAGCTTAAAAACAGAAAGAGAGTTGTGTGAAAAACAGACAAAGTGAAAGTGAGCCAAAAGAATTGAGAGATTAAATGTGAGTCATGTTAAAAAAAGAAAGAGAGATTGTGTTGAAGTTATTTTAGAGTAATACAAATTTGGAGTTTGTACTGCTTTTAGGTGGAGAAGTTAATACTGCTAGGCTTATTTTAGTACTGCTAGACCAATTTTAGTACTGCTGGATGACCGTTAGTACTGTTTGAGCCCTAACAGATTTTTCATTAATTAATAGAGCCATTGAGATATTTCCGCCAAATTCCTATGATATAGGGGTTTGACCAATTGGACTTTCGTGAACTATCTATATATACGTTTGATTTAATCACGATAATCTCAATTTCTTTAAGACGGTCAAACCATATCTCTACGTTTCTCTATTTAAATTGCAATTAACTTTCTCCAGCCTTCATATATTCATCCACGATCATATCCCACTCGATTACTCACAGTTTTATTCATGGCAAACTTGGAATTTTGTGACAAGCATAACATGGTAGCATTTTTAGAGAAATCTACAGGAAGTGCAGGGTTTCATCAAATCATCGATTTCCTAAATCGAAGTCACATTTGCTATGCACTCACAAAGAAGCCAGAGGTTTGTGTCTCATTTATCAAACAATTTTGGAGGTCTGCTGAAGTTACTACTGCTGAAAATGGAGAAGTCAAGATTACTGCTACCATTGATGGTCACTCAATGACTATCACTGAGGGATCTTTACGAAGACATCTCAAGTTGGATGATCAGGATGGTCTTTCTTCTATACCCAACTCAGAGATTTTTGAGCAATTGGCACTTATGGGATATCACACAGACTCAGATAAGTTAACTTTTCAAAAGGGTGCTTTTTCACCTCAATGGAGGTTTCTTATCCACTCTATTCTTCATTGCCTTAGCCCAAAGAAGACTGCTTGGGAGCAGTTTAGTAGTAATATTGCAACTGCTGTTATCTGTTTAGCTACCAATAGGAAGTATAATTTCTCTAGGATGATTTTTGAGCATATGGTGTCCAATATCTCTAGCCCCCATAAGTTTTTGATGTACCCTAGGTTCATTCAAATATGCCTAGATATGCAGAGGAACCAACTTCAACAACACTCAAGAACATATCATGTACCCTCTCTTAGCAACAAAGTTTTTAACAACATGAAGAGGCCTACAAAGGGATTTTCAGGCCAGGAAGTTGCTCTATTCCCTACTATGCTAGATGTTACTGAACCTTCCACTTCACCTTCAAGAATCACATCCTCACCTTCCCACTCACCTGAACATTCACCTTCACCTACACATTCACCTTCACCTGCACCTTCACCTACACCTGAACATATCACTGCTGCACCAACACAACCATCACCAACACAACCATCACCAACACAACCATCACCAACACAACCATCACCTGGAGCAGAACACCATCTTCCTACACCCAATGAATCACCTATCCATGCTGTTCACTCACATGGAAGTGATGAGGGTAGATTGAAACTCAATGAATTGACAGATTTGGTTACCAAACTATTTGACAGGATTGGAGTTTTGGAGGATGACTTGAAGACAACAAAGCAAACCTACAGTTCTGCATTTACTAAGCTCATACTCAGGGTCAAGAAGCTAGAGGCTCAAATCAAGATTGGGAAAGCAAGGAGGAGAGCTAGAATTGTTTATTCAGATGATGAAGCCATTGCAGATGATTCTTCCAAACAGGGGAGGATATTATCTGATGCAGAGGTTCAAGAGAAAGCAAGTAATGAAACTGAACCTGTGATTCAAGATGTGACTCCTACAGAAGTAATTCAAGATCAAGAAAGCAGTGAGAAAGGAAGTGCTGAAGTTAGTACTGCTGGTGCAAAGAAAGGTACTGCTAGTGAAGAAGTTCCAATAGTTAGTATGTGAGGTTAATTCTTAGTTACCTGTCTGGAGGAACTGTTACTTATACAAGAAGGAGTTGCATTAGAAAAAGGTCAAGACAAGACAAGGGAAAAGCAATAATGATAGAGTCTGAGCCCAAGAAGAAGTCTAAGAAAGAGCTTGAACAAGAAAGATTAAGTTTTGCTGAAGCCATCAGACTTGAAGAGCAAATGAATGAAGAGCAAAGGGCTCAGATTGCAAGAGATGAAGAAATAGCCAGACAGTGGGATGAAGAGGAAAGACAAAGAGCTATGTCTGAGGCCAAGACATCTAAGAAGATAGATTGGAATGATCCTTCAGTCATAAGGTATCATACTCTAAAGATGAAACCAAAGACAGTTGCCCAAGCAAGGAAAAATATGATAAAATACTTGAAGAATCAGGGGAATACAAGGACCATGTGACTTCAAGGAATGTCTTACCAAGTGATCTAGGCCTATTCTTTGAAAAGGTTTGGGATTTTAATCAACACATTGAGCCTATGGAGCATGGTCCTGAAAAGATGAAGTCTCCTGAAAAGTCTCCTGAAAAGATGAAGTCTGCTGAAAAAATTAAAGAAGAAGATGTTATTACACAGAAGGAAATGAAAGAAGTTGTTAAAGAACCTGAAGGCCAAAGGAAAGAACTCTCATTCCTAGAAAAAGCACAAGGGCAGAGCAAAAGATGGAGGAAGATGCTGAGAAGGAAGAACTCAAAGGATTTTTAGATATAATACCAAGAGAAGAGGTTCCTATAGAGGTTGCATCTCTATCTACAAAGTTTCCAATTGTGGATTGGAAGACTTGTGTTTTGACAGAGAATTTCATGTATTATCAAATCTTCAGAGGAGATGGCAGTTCCAAGAACTACAAAGTTTTGAGTGAGATGCTTGAAGACTTTGATAGACAGGATGTAGAGGAGTTGTCATATTGTCAAGGAAAGGTATTAGTGCTTCAAGACCAGAGGGTATGATCTGATGCCTTTGGGGAGATTTACATACTTTATTCTGAGACTGGTAAAGAAAGATGAGATATGGAAAGTGTCAGCATGATTCAATGTGTTAAGTGGTGTTTATATGGATTTTTGTGGTATCATATTTTACTGATGCAGAATGGTTGGGAATAGCAACATACATATGCTGCAGAGAAAGAAATACCCTCTAAGTCAAGAGATGATCTCCAAGATGTTGAAAAAGAAGTTGGAGGTTGATCATAAGAGTTCATAGGCGTTTGAACTTCTAAGGTTCATAAGATCTCAAGTACAGAAGTAGAAGAAATGTTTGAATAAATCATCAACAAAGGAAGAAGACTAGAAGATTTAATTCAGAAGAAACTTGATGATTTGAAGGACAATCACAAGTTTAGGGGATGATTGTTAGGAATAAATCTTCACAAGACTTAATACTGCCAAGGTAGGAGTTAGTACTGCCAGTACAAACTTAGTACTGCCAGAGTTAGTTAATACTGCTAGAAGAAAGAGTTAATACTGCTGATGGTCTCAGCTTGCTGATGGGAGATAAGTATGCATGGAGATTATTATGGGATGCTAGTAACTGATCCTAAAAGATAGGTAGTTATCTTTGTAAAGGACTCCTTGTGTTATATAAAAGGAGATCCTAGGTTTAGGATACACTGATATACACTTAGACGAATACTTTTAGTTATAGATTGTGATGGCTTCAAGGTTGTAACCCCAGTACTACAAGAGTACACGTTTATTATTATTATAATAATATTGAAGCCGTTTGTTATTACTTCATTTTCTTGTTTGTTGGTGTTACTGGTTTCTTTGCTAAACCTCTAGAGTATAAAGTGTTGATTCCGCATACACTTTGGTTGTATACATAACAAAGTCTCAATCTTTGTTATTTTTGGATTCTTCCAAGGTGACAAAACCTTTTACTTACGTAAAGACTCGATCAAGCGTTGAGATCAACAATAGTTTAAGTAAAAAACAATAATTGAATAAATCAAGTAATATTTGAGTAAGAAAAAAGTAGCGTTTAAACAAACATTTTTAAAAAGAATTTGTTGTTGAAATCCAAGTAGTAATTTAATAAATCAAGTATGCTTAGTATTGGACTACAAGGTATAAGGTCAGCCAATGACAATGCAACATATACAGTGTCAAGTAACATAATTATCACATTGAGCTCATGAAAACCGATCCCTTGGACGAGAAATATAGTTTGCCCCAAACGGATTAGGTATTATTGTTATATACCAACTTCCAGAATAATATATCCGTTGAAGAGTAGGTGTTCCAAAAGGATTCAAACCCCGGACGGGGAGTCACCCCATAGTACTATTTATTACACTAGCGTCTACCCATCACATGTAGTTAACAGTTCACGATTATTGGGGTCTTTAGCAATAGGTACTCCTACGATAATTCACAATAACGGGTCAAGAATACCCTTCAAGCACTTGTGTCCAATTTAAAACAGGTATATGTTTAAAACTCACAGTTTTATAAATAGATAACATTGCTTTCAAATCATTTAGTAAGCAATTTAAGCTTTAATAAATTTAATGATAAACAACCATGTATCAATCAGTCAGGTATATTGATCTTGATGTTTAAACTCTTGTTTCAAAGTCGTTTACAGTTTCTTACTTACCTTTATTGTTTTCCATAGTTGACTTAAGTTGTAACTTGAAAGAATGAAGTTCCTTTTTAAGATTTTACTCCGTTTTATTACGATTTTGATAAGGCATCGCTTTTGATCATCCATTCGCTGTTCACGTTCAGTCAGTTCAAACTTAGCACGTTGCTCATAAATGGCAACCTGTTCCTTGTAGATCTTAAGTTCAATGGCTATTGGGTCATGAGGAACGATCGCATCATTAACAGGCGATACACATACACTATTTAGAGCGGAAGATGTACAACTTGGTACAACAGAAATATCATTGACCGACAAATATTGTTTCATATGAATCACATTACTGTTACCATATTGGGACACTTGTTGAGTCAATAAACATGGACGGTATGACTTTATTATGGATATCATGTTCGTCCTGATTAAAAACACTATGATCAATAGCATTTTCTAGAATATATACCTCAGATAAGATTGATGCATTAGATGGACCAGCTTGTGGATTTGTTGACCCGACTAAGGACAAATTGGCTATGAATATAGACTGAGCAGTCGGTTCATCATCAACATCTGAATCAAAAGCGTCATATTCATCTGCCTAGAAGATGTTATCCTCATTTCGAGCTAAGTCTTAGACTGGTTGATTATCCACATCTGCATCAAAGGTGTTGCCCTGTTCACCAGCCAGAAAGAGTAGTTCCTCTTCATCCAAAACTGCACCATTCTCTTGGGCTTGCATCAGCAGCATCTTGTCCTTGAAATAATCAGAATTCTGTGGACGCTTTGGCTGAGTACAGTTCCTTGCAATATGTCCAACTCCATTACAATTATAACACTTTGATCGTTTTCCCTTGACCTGCATTTGGCATTCCCAGGCTTATTTTGTCACCCCTATTTCCTGCTGCACCATTTCCCCAAGCAAAATTCCTTTGATTCTGATTCTGTCGCCCTTGAACATTCTAAACAACAACCCGACCATCTTGAATAGTTGCTTGATTTCGGGTGTTAGATGAGGTTCGATGTTGATTGTTGGTCTGAGGAAGCATTGCTCTGAAGGATTGGGCAAGGAGTGCCATTTGTTTGGTTAGGTTGTCAAGTATTTCATCAGTTTTGGTGTATCGGAAATCAATTTGTGATGTTTTAGGGAATTGTGGATATTGTAGTGATTAAGGGTTTGTTGATAAAGAAGGATATTGATGAGACTGGACATGTGATGATTGAGCATGAGGTTGGACCGTTGACACAAATGCAAGTTGGTTATTCGTAGCAGGAGTGATTATTTCAATAATCAGTCGATCTTGTGAAGCATGCTTCTCATGTTGTTTTAAGTATGCATACAACTGTTCGTGATTTGTCTCTTTCAGACCTTTGTTGAGTTTAACGGCTATCACGAACCTGTCCTATTCAGGTGACATATTGTTTACAAACTTGGAGTTCAGTTGAATGTTAGGCATTGACATTTTGATATTCCTCATGTCGTTGACCAGCTTGTGAAAGCGAACATAGTACTCATTGATATTTTCACCTGGAAGCATCTTGAACCTCTCAAACTCATCATACAACTGAGATTCTCTATCTTCTTTTGTGAGTTCAGAACCTGCCAGAAGCATTTTGACATTGTCCCAAATTGCTTTTGCTTCAATGTTGTGATTGATGAGCTTGTAGATATCTTTGGGTAGTCCTTGAAGCACAATATTGGTGGCACGGACATCTGCATCGTATCGTTTCTTCTCCGTGTCACTGAGATCCTCATATGTATGAGGCCTTTCTGGTCCAAGAAGGACACCTCCCTCAGGGTTAGTTCCGAGTGCATCCCTTGTAGTTCCAAGCTCAAATGGTCCTTGATCAATCGACTGAAGAATTTGCAATCCATTATCCTTTCCCTTACAGTACAATCAGATTCGTTGTGACCATGATTCGTAATCAGTCCTATCGAGCATAAGAGGGCGGGTATCGGAACCGGCCGCTTGAATACCATATGAATTACTCGACATGGTTGATTACTTGTATTATGATAAACTTTGGATCGGTACAATGATTAGTGATTGTATGTTAAAAGTGATGATTGTTTGTTTGATTAGGTGATATGTTGTTTGATTGTGATTTGGTTTGGTTGAAATAAGTTAACGTAATGAAGATAATGAAACTTAGGCAAAACGCAGTGAAGAAGCCTAGAAAAAACGCAGTAAAGAATGAAATTTTGCCAGAGTAACTTTTTATCAAAATGCAATATGGTCTTCAAGCAAAACGCAATGGAGGTCTTAAGGAAAACGTAGTGATATTGAAGCAAAACGCAGTGATAGGTTGAAGCAAAACGCAATGCGGTCTTGAATCAAAACGTAGTGGGGTCTTCAAGCAAAACGCAGTGAGGTCTTCAAGAAAAACGCAATGGATGTCTTGAAGCAAAACGCAGTGAGGTCTTGAAGCAAAACGCAGTGAGATCTTCAAGCAAAACGCAGTAAGGTCTTCAAGTAGGCAAAACACAGCCTTCAATAACCAAAACGTAGTGACCAAAAACGCAACCCCAAATATGAACAATATCGCAGTATGTTGTACTATAACATAAATGACCAAAACGCAGTGTATTTTTGAGGACAAAACGCAACAAGATGTCTCAGAGAGGCAAAGCAGTGAAGGAAAAAAATACGAATTATTCACCTAAAACACTAAAAATCACCCTTTATGGCACGTTTTTGACTTGGTTTTTTTGTCCAACTTAGAATCTAGAAGTTATAAAACTATAAAAAACACTAACTTTAACATCACAAATGTGAGATTCAAATAGGTCAAGAAAAAGACCATAAACCTTCAAACCAATACTTTTGAACTAAACTAACCAGAAAACGCACACACAATCTATCTAATATCCCATGGGCTTTGAACAATTGTAGTATATTGGATATCACAATACAAGCTTAAGGAATGGATGGGTTGGCCATATTTCTAAGAGAGAAAGTGACTAGTCCTTGTGTGAGAAAACACCTTTAAGGTGTGTGTATTATCAAATGAAGAACAACCTTTCCCATGGCCTGGAAAGGGGTTTATACATGTGTTTTGTGCCCCTAAAATGGCCATGAGTGGGCTAACATGTGGTAAAGACCCTGCCCAACACATAAGTGTACCGGTAACTAAATGATTAAAACTAAGACTACGAGCTAACCTATGCTAGATATAACACGGGGTGACCAAGTCTTTTACATGGATTTTTATAATCCTAACATATTCATATCAAAAGACAATATGAATTAAATTCATTCGTACATCCAAACCTAAAATTTTGTCTTTTGACATCAATTTAGTACTATTAAGAGTTAAACTACTCTTAATACCAAACATAACCTAAACCTAATCAAGCAAGCTTACTGAACCAAACAAACACAACAAATCCTAACCAAGATAAATACAAATATCTCCTAATTCTTGCACAATCTTGTTCCACTTGTCTTAGTTGTTGTTCAAGAGCATTTGTTCCCCTTAACAATCCGGGTATTATTGTAGAAGCACGTGGGCAAATTGGGGGATCCACCCAATCATTGAATGGACATCGAGACCCCTACAACATAAAAAGAATTTTAGTTATATTGTATGAACCCTAATTAAAAAAATTAAATAATTAAACTTAAATTATAAAACTTTACCGGTAATGGACATGCATAAAACCTTCGACCAGGGTTCTAGTTGGTGCAAGATGTACGAATCACTGCTACGCGACTAAAAAAACATAGAGCCTTTTTTCACTTTTGATGTTCTTAAACCCAAAAACCTAAATGTCGTGTTTATGATACTGAGTAGGCAAATAAGAGGGTTTTTTGTTTTATACACTTTGAAAAAATAGAGGCAAAAGATAATGGACGAAAATATCCCCACGTGAGACACACGTGGGAATATTTTTAGCAAAAAAACAATGGCTGTTAAAGATAGGGGTAAACGATGTTATGAAACTTCGAAATAAGGAGCAACGATGCAAGAAAAATTCTCGAGGGATGATACCAGTGATTTTGATCAAGCCACAAGGACGAACCATGTAATTAACTAATTATATTAATTTGCAAGTTCTATACACATACATGATTGAAAAACCGTAAAGTTTTGTTTGTTTTAAACATTATAAAATCATACTAGTTATAAATTTATAAAATTATATTAATTTGCAAGTTTTGTGTGTATTAACTTGTTAATTATCTTGCTTCTTGAAGTTACACAAACAACATACCTTTCTGTGTCTTTATAATACCATTTAGATGACTTTGAACAAAAAATTACGTTCTTTTAGTTAAATGAACGAACATGAACAAAAGTCTTGCCTGTTCATTTATGTTCTTATTCGTTCGTTTACGTTCATTTATTTGTTTCCGTTCATATATCGTACCGTTTTATTATCAAACAAAAATCTATTATCTAATAAGAGAATTGATCGTGTAATAAACTGCACATTTTTTATCAGAGCCTACGTTGATAAAGATAATATGGATACTTCAAGAGTGGTAGAGATTTGAAATAAGACAAAGAGAAAATGGTTGGGTTAGTCGGAGCACAGATAAAAAGGTCCAAAAATAGATAAAAACAAATGAAAACATACAAAAACAGACACAAACGTATAAAACCCATAAACGTAGAAAAATATAAAAAACGTTAAAAATGTATAAAATGGATGAAAATATACGAAAACTTACATCTTGTTGGGGTTATCACAACATTTACATCTTGTTGGGGTTATCACACCACTATGATAAAGATAATCAAAGCGGATATCTCAATAAATTGTGTAATCACTTTTCACAAAAACTATTCGAGCCTACTTTTGTGTTTTACACGAATATCTTTATATGATAATATATGGAGTTATGTTCTTGCTTTAGGCACAAATAGAACCCTTTTGCTTATTAGTGTTTATGTTTTTTTAATCTTTTTTATTATCTCGTGGATGATGATTCTCTTATATACAAAGTACTCGAGTCAATGGAATTGTACGAATAAAATGGCCCATTAACTTCCGTATAATGTTCATCTATTATAGCAATGTTGGTTATAAAACCAATTAAATATTAACATTAAACTGCACTTTTGAATAAGTTAAAACCGTTACAAGTTAGTAGTATATATGAGTTCTTGTAATCACTGATGAGCTTGCTCTGTATACTCATTGATGAGTTTTCTCACTTATGAGCTTTGTCAGAGAAAGGTACTTGACGAGGTCGTTCATAGTTTACTCACTAAAGAGTATAACTCACTAAACTTATCAGCCTCATTAGGTCGTTCGGAGTTTACTCATTAAAGAGTATAACTCTGAACTCATCAGCTACCTCATTTCTACAACACCATTATTTGAGTTAGGGAGGTTCAATAACTTATTAGGTGTATAGTCCGTACCGCTAAACTCATTTACAAGTATGACATGAACCCTTAAATGCATAAAATTTTCAACAATCCTCCCCAATGTATTACAGTTTCTTAAGATGAGATTAAACAATAAAAAGCCTTATGCATAAATGAAAATAGCTTGAAGATTGAATTTTCATTTCCTAACATTACACATTTCAAATATTTGAGAATCAGGATGTTTTAAGAATTGAACCCTCAACTCATTTAAATAACTGAAGATAAAATACATATAACTTTTTAAACATTTAAAGGTTATTGTGATACTACATAAGCCATGTGTCCATATCCATTCATAAATGTATCCAAAGCAAAAATTCCAAAGAAGAAGTGACAAAACTTCACATTCACACAGTTGGTTCTTTTTAGGATCACATACCTTGGGATGATAGTAATTTAATGTGCTCCAGTCTCTGAGTGTAAGCTTTTCATATTAAATTCAACTTATAAATTTTATTAGAAGGGAATTGAGTGTTTCAACAATCAGAGACTATGGTGGAATTTAAACACACCCCTTTGACAAACTTTATAACCAAGGCTCTAGCCAAACCCTTCATCAAGTGATCAACTAAAATTTTTTGTAATCTTACAAAATCTATAGAAATCATCACATTCACGATACTCTCACGAATCATGGTTTGCTTGTCACTTAAGTGTCTTGACTTCCCATTATACTTGTACATTTGGGTATAAGCCTTTGCCAATGTAGCATCAATATTATAACAAATAAAAATGAGTGTTTGTTGGGATTAAAAGACTTCATGATGTTCTTGAAGTTACTGCTGCTAAGTTAATGCTGCTGGTGTATAGGTTACTACTGCTGGTGTTAGAAGTTAATGCTGCTAGTATAAAAGTTACAACTGCTCAAAGATTAAGAATGCTGAAAGAGTTTCTACTGTCAAGTGATGTATAAAGACAGAAGAAAGGATAAAGATTGATTGGAGATCAAGATTACTTACGTGATAAGTATTATAGAATAGATCATAGAGAATATTCTAAGTTTTAGAAATATATTGTAAATCGAATAGGACTCCTTGGTGTATAAAAGGAGGTCCTAGGGCATAGAGTTTGCGATCTAGAAAAATATACAAAGTCGTATAGTTCATATCTTCAAGGTTTTGTAACCCTAATACTAGGAGAGTATTCGTATTATTTGTAATAATAATATTGGAGCTTTTATTGTTGAATTATATTGTTTTGTGTTACTGTTTTATTGAAGAATTCTTCTTATATTAAAGATTAGTTTCCGCATAATCTTTAGTATTATCAAACAAAGTTTCTTAATTAAGTTGTGTTAGATTTATCAAGCATAACTAAACCTTAAACAAGCTTAAGGAATTCGATCATTAGAAGTTAACTGGGATCAACAAGTGGTATCAGAGCTTGTTGAGAAGCTTTGAATAAGAAGAACCTGTTTGAATATACAAGATCTCTTTGCTAGAAGATATGGATTCAGAATCTGCACATATGGTGGCTACATCCAAGGTTCGAAGAATTAAAGTCTATTAAATGCACCTGCATTAACTCCTAAAAACCGCCGCACTTATTTGTAAGTGCGCCGCACTTCCAGTCAACACCATTAAATGATATCGCATTAACACCCAAAGTTCGCCGCACTTTTTCCTAAGTGCGCCGCACTTTGCACAAAAATTTGCCTATAAATTGAGAACGAATTTTCTCATTTTAGGGCATCCCCTCTCATCCATTTCTCACAACTCTCATACACAATCCCCCATTCATTTGGAACCCTTAGAAAGGGTGTTTTTGGTGATAAAGGCCTGAGAACCTTTGATCCAAACCACCTTGATAACACAAATCATTCCCACCATTAGAATCAAAGTTCTTGAAGAAGTTGATAATCTGATTGATGCGAACATCATTGGTTCTTAGGTTCTTTGATCCATCAAAGAGGCATAGTTTTGTAGTGTATTTTGAATCTATAAAGCAATTGGATAGAATTGTATCATAGGTTACGAATTTTGCTTTGAATATAATAAAGTTTCTTTGTGTAAATTCTTATAAATCACCATACTTTTTTCTCTAGGAATGGTATGAAACTTGTACTCATTTGAAGATAATCCCTTGTTTGAATCCATTATGAATGTTATGTTTTTGTTACTTAGAACATAGAGTTAGTCTACTTGTGTTGTTTATGCAAATGTGATCTGGGATATTAGTGTTTTGTGATATGAGTATATTGACTTGGTAAAATATATTTATACAAGAATATAAGGCCGAAAGGATACTTATAAACTTATGTTTTATCATTCCACCTAATATATTGGTTATAATAACTTATAAAGGCCGAAAGGATTTGTTGTTATTAATAGATATAATCACTAGTTATATTTAAAAGCCGAAAGGATTTATAACTTGTGATAACTCTATTTTCTAAACTTATAAACACTATTCCAAATACATCATTATCTAAGTGATCATTGCCTAAACAAACATACCTTAATCATTTGATTGAATCATCTTTTAATTGCTTTCGTTATAATATCCGATATATGCAAGATTTGGTTAATTTGATCCGTGACAATCTTATTAACCTTAGCACCTTAATTACAAACTGTGAAAACTTCAATTCCTGTGGAACGACCTGGACTTACCTAAAGCTATACTATACACGAACGGGTATACTTCCCGAGTGTTGTGTTTTTAGTAAAATCGGTATTTCTAGTATTATAAATTTAAAGCTTGGAAAAACACACATCAAGTTTTTGGCGCCGCTGCCGGGGAATTGTTTAAGTTGTTATAGTTTGTTGCTTAATTCTGGTGCTATTTTGTTTCTCAAAAATTTTCAAACCCCCCGTACCGTTTTCTGGCTAACGGAAACCAAAAATCATTTTTCTCCAGGAAGTATGCCGCACATCTTATTTGTGTGCAGGTTTTCCTGTAAACCCAGAAAGTACGCCGCACTTTCTGCAGATTTTTCACAAACAGAATTTTGTTTCAAATACCAAAACCAAAAACCTAATCTGCTTGTCTTAGGTTCTATAATCGTTTGAAATTGTATTTTATCTGATTATATGCCTTGTGTATTTGTAATTATCTAGTTTATCATAATATTCGAAAAAAAACATAAAATTTCCAGAAAAGCCGGCGCACTTTTCCTAAAGTACGCCGCACTCTATCTAATTTTTTTTATTATTTATCCTTATTTGCTATATATAATTAAATTAAAATATATCTATATATATATAAATCTATAAAAATAAAAAAAATTATAAAAACATATATGAAAATAATTTATTTTATTTTGAATATTATCCTATTAGCCTTAATTATACATATAAAAATGTCTTTTTGCAAAATGCTTAACGTATGTATAAATCCCCTATCTTTCGGAAAGCAATTTGTAAATTTAATATATAAATTAATTTTTTTTTAATAAAAAGGTCTTGTAAATTTAAAATTATCCAAAAAGAAGTCGTAGAGATCGAATCGCTCATCACTCCTCCGTTAATGACTTTATCGTTATTAATATACCTGAAGAGGATGTCGAACCCAAACAAATAATTCTCGATCCTGATGATCAACCTATGTGGGAAAGTGCTAAGACAGTAGCACCGACTCCTCATTCTGCCATTATTCAACTCGATGTTGATGACAACTTTGTTATCAATAGTACTCACTTAAATATGATTCAGGAAAATAAATTCGATGGTTATCTACGAGCCGATCCGCATGACCACATCCGTGAGTTTCTCGCAATCTGCAACATGTTCAAATATGGCAAAACTCAAAGTGAAGCTGTCAAGCTTATGATCTTTCCCTTATCCTTGTGCGATGAAGCTAAATTCTGGTTTAATGAACTTAATGAAGAGTCTATAACATCGTGGGAACAAATGAGAATTATAAACAGATTCTTTCACCTTCGTTTATTTAAACCGTCTTTTACTTGAAATAGAAAAAATTTCTCTCAAACAAATGTGAGAGGTCTACTGAAGCGGTTACGACTGTAAGAAAACTATGTCTGAAAATGCCATGGGCCATGTCTGACCAAGGAGTTATTATTCAAATATTCTATCACGGTCTAGACGAACCCACTCAGGCAATCCTGGACGTAACAGCTGGAGGAATCTTCCTCTACAAAAGTCCAAATCAAGCTTTTCAACTTCTTGAGGACAAAGTCCTTTTCAACCATGATTGGTCCATTAAATCTAAAAACAAACATCATCAAAATATGTTGCTTCGCCGTGGAAGTAATAGCAATAATGATAAATTTTGATTAATGGAAAAATTGGCATCTCTAACTATAAAAATAGATTCTCAAATTATAAGCTTAAATGAAGAATTGCTTAAGTCTAGGAAGGTCAGTAAACAGAAGCAAGAACTAATGCCATACCCTAGGTTTACAAAGCTCATTGTGAAATACACCGTGTCTAAGAATGACCAAATCTCCAAGAGACCCCTATCTTTTCAACATATTATTAAGCTTGACACGACCCTTGGTAATCTGAAGTTTGAAAACAAGGGAACAAAAGATCCTATCTTTGGAATGTCAATTCCAGCCATTATGCTAAATGATGAAATAAAGGCTTCTGTTGAGTATTCAGATAGTACACTTTGTCAATCTAAAAGAAAGATCTGCACCCCAACAAAGCTACTAGAAGAGGAAAAGATTGTCTTACAAACAAGGGGTTTCGATTTTCATGTCAGAGAGAGTTAGTACTCCTAAAAGGGGACGGTCAAAGACAATGATTGAAGAAGTGGCTCAATCTGAACAAGTAGTTGATGATTACAGTGATTCTAAGAAGACGAAAGAAGATAAAAAAGAACCATTGGTTAGAAAATGACAAAGTTGAATTTTTATTGGTAGAAAAGCTCACAGAGAATCTAAAGAAGAGGAATCTGATCACTCTATGAAGTTGAAAGGACTAGAAACACTATCTGAAGTTGCTCAATTAAAGTTAGATCTAAAGAAAGCATGGAAAGCCAGCAAAGATGATTTATTCATTTAATAATGTTCCAATGGCTCAGGTGAAGGATCTGGCATAACTTTAAAGGTTCCAGATGAGCTAGTCTTTAAAATCTTAAATGAGGGAGCTGGAGTAACACCAAAGGTTCTAGATAAGTCAAGTAACAGCGCTAGTAGATCAAGTTCTGATTCTGAGTTTATAGTTGAAGATATCTCAAGTGATGAGGCTGAAGACAGTGAAAAGACTGATTGTTGATCCCAACTAGATCTTGCAAACCTTGTAAAATATAACAACCCATAATTTTCATCAATGTAATTATCCATCTATTAATTTAGATACACTGTAATATCCATCTATTATATATACCACCTTTTTACAGGGAAATTTTTGCTTTATCTCATTATGCAACGTAACTTGCATCTCTAAAGTAAACGAGCTCACACAACCTCTACCAATGCCATCTATATCTATGTTTATATCATGTAAACATCCTAATATGTCAAGTCTATATCTTAATATCATTTTTACCAAGTACATTATCCATTTAACATACCATTTACAACGTTATATCAAAACAGACTTTATTCATTAACATTTATATCAAAACCCTAATTATATGTAATATATACATATAAAATGAATGTGCAAACCTTCAAGCATGTGTACAAGTGTACAATGCACAACATTTGAATATCTTTTCCCTCCTAAATCAAGTTACAACTTTCTAAAGCCCAATGTACAAGTCAATAATGCAAGAAAACCAAACTAGGTCATTTTACCTCTTAAATCACTTTAGTTTCTTACTACCACTTTAACACAAGGTACAAGCACTTAATGCATGACTTCTAAACCCTAAACCTAAACCCTAAGTCATCTTAAAACCCTAATCTAAAACCCTAAACCTTAATCCTAAACCCTAATCCTAACATTAAACTATCTTAAACCCTAACCTTAACTCGAATTCAACCCTAAAAATCCTAACCCGAAACCAAAAACCAACCCGACACCTTTAGATTCATTTTGACCCATTTTTAAGCAACCAAGCACCTCAAGCACCACCATGACCTCACCACCATGTCACCAAGAAAGCAACCAAGCACCTCCATCACCACCTTGGCCACCAAGTTTGACCTTGTCACCTTCTTGTCACCCTTGTCCAACCGAACCCTCATACACCCTTACCACCTTGCATAACTACTCTCTTAGATTCCATGAATCACCTATAGCCTTCCTTAGTCATCTACCTATAGCCCTTGATCCCTACACCAAGTATTCTTGGCCTCCAAGGTGTAAAACTTGGACACTAAGGGTTTTCAAACTCTATATATAGCCGAAACACACACTCTTTCAAATCACACCTCAAAAACTCATCACCACTCAAATGAAGTTCTAACTCAGACCAAGGAGGATCAAGTAAAGTCCCTAAGATTATAATAGAAGCCAAGAATCAAGATAAAGAAGCCCTTGAAGTCGTTTCTAGGAACCCAAAAACCCCATTTCAACCCATTTTAGCTTGTAAGTTAAAGTTAAGAAACAAGAAAAGAAGGTTCTTGATTCATTTCTTAGGCGTTTTTTTGAAACCCAAATAAGCCCATTCGACCCTTATAAGCTCAAGTAAGCTCAAAATATTGTTTAATAAGCTAATATTCTATTTTAAATCTTTAATAAGCTTTCCTAAAATCATATATAAGCTCTTGTTAGAAGCTTTGAACCATAACCCATTCGGTTTGGTTTTTCCTAAAACCAAACACACCCTAAAACCCTAAAAGCTCATTTTTATAAAATATATAAGCAAAAGTCATAAGATGTTATGATAAGCTATTCTAATAAGGTTTGTTAGATCATATATAAACTCTTGTTAAAGCCTTGAATCCTCAAACCCATACATTTTTGGTTAAAACCCTAAAAATGACCCGTTTTGATTTTCTAGCTAACGAATCCTTTTTCTAAACTTTTGTTACGTTAGAACATCTTATTTTTGCTTATTCTAATAAGCTATAACCTGAAAATATCATTTGGAGCCCTAAAATAAGCTTGCAGGGCTTTTTGGACTTAATTTGTAAATATTTTCATGCATAGGGGTATATATCATAACTTTCTGAAAATTATAACTAGAGGGGCTAAAAATGTCATTTTCCTAAAGTTATAACTATAAGGACCTATCTTGCCAAGTTTCAAAGTTAAAGGTTTAAATTATATATACTTTATATATAAAGGACTAAATTTGTAAAAGTTTATAAATCAAGGGTATTTATTACCATTTTTGCAAACTTAAAAATATAAAATATAATATCTTTATATAAATTATAAAAATATATATTACTATTATAAGACTCGATTTTATTAAAACCCAACACATTTATCGTTATTAATCATCGATAGACGCATTATAAAAACAATTACGTTATATATTTAACGTAATTTATCATCGATTAACTTTTAAAGAAACTTAAAATCTTATCGTATCACGTTACTAGGGAGCTTCATGTGAGGAGTTTCATTTGGGTATACGTTTTGACGAGTTTGCTAGATTTATGATTTAAAGTGTCCTGGCTCCTCAAACGTTTACTACATGACCTCTGAATTATGATGGCCCGAACAGTGATACAATATTTCCATAAATTAATAATTCAAATGTTAAAATTCATGAAGTTTTGAAAGATAAACCATCACACTAAGACTTGACATATTACCCCAGGTTGCGTGACAAGGCCATTACTTTCACTTGATATACTTTTGCCATCAATCAGATTTCCCTTGTTAAGGTGAGTTCGTAGCCTCGCTTTTAAATCTTTTGAATACTTTATAAACCCGCGAGGGGGATACATGCTTAAACCATGAATGCAAGTGTTTTTCCAACTGTATGCTATCCAGATATATTATTGCCTAAGTACCTTCCAGTGCCACTATTTCCATATCAAATCATTAATTACTTGCATTGCGAGTATACGGAATATTGTGGATAGATTCTATCGGGGTGTGACAACTCCGTTGTGTGCCTATACTTTTGGTACCAATAGCACTATATTTGACTTAATGGGTAACCTTGGCAAGTTACCTTTCCACGGGGACATTTGTTCCTCAACCAATGTCACTACGGTGATTTCCATGTTAACGTATTGATGTCATGAGCTTAGGGCAATAACACTATTTTCCATAATAATTGTACTCATTGCAATTATTCAACTAATGGGTGTTATAACAAACTAACCCGACTATTTATATGACTTGTATTCAAACTATTTTCCATAATAATCGTACTCATCGCAATTATTACACTTATGGAATGTTTTGTATTTCACAAATAATAATTGTACTCATCGCAATTATTACACTTATGGGTGTATAACAACGTAACCCACTGTTATGATAACTTGTATTCAAACTGTTTTTCATAATGATTGTACTCATTGCACTTTTAAAAAAACTATGGGTTTTAAAACGTACAACCCACATATTGAAGTTGTCTCAAGCTATTATAACTGAAAACCTATGAATTTCATTCAACCTTTGTGTTGACCCTTTTAGCATGTTTATCTTAGGTAATTGAGCAACTTATGGCACGGAGTGGCACGGACTTGAAGATGGCTAAATTGTTATCATTCAAACTTTATGTTTCTAGATTTTAGGACCTCTTTTGTAAAACTATGATATGATATTGAATGATTACTAAATTTTCCAAAAACGTCTTTGATGAGTGTTTTCTTATGATTTATGTCTGTTGAATCATGAAGTAATACAGTAGCATTACCTTCCGCTGCTATATGTCAGAATAAGGGTGTTACAGTTTGGTATATGAGCTCTCATGGTGTATAGGATACATAAGGTTAAACCTAAACTATAACTCTTTTTCCAACCCAAGAAAGTCCTCCGTGCCACTGTAATTTCCAGAATAGTATGTGCAAGAAATTTTCATGACAGATAATACACTACTATTATATTATACTAAATAAACTTATACTATTTTACTGGGTTGTTATATAGTCATGTCTTCCCCCACTCATCCTACCCCATCTGATGTTGATGAGGAATGCGCTTTTCCCTCTACAAATATTCTTGACTATACGTCAACATTACCGAACTATTTCCCAGCCACCACGGGAAACAACTCCTCTGACTTTTCAAAAAATTCTAAGAATGATGAAATCCCACCTATATTCTCACCTTTTTACAATAATCCATATCTGAAAGACATGAAGCAACTTAATGTAAAGGACATTCTATTATAACCACAAGTTCATATACTCCACCAACTATTTTGACTCCATCTCCGGTATTACCACCATCACTACTGTTTGATCCCTGATATTTCTTTGTTCCTGAATAATTATTGCCACCTAAGAAGAAAATCCATCCCCCATCTTCTTCCTCAACTACGATATCTAATTCATCTTGGAAGCAAGCCTGTATCCTAGTACCACTATCTTTCTCAACTTATACCCCTACCCCACCTCAGATATATTGAATTAGGGAAAAGTTTATCAAGATGCGTGTAAAACACCATGAGAAACAGATTAAAAGTATTTTGAACTACTGAGAAGAATTCTCTTTTCACTATATTGAGAAAATAAAAGAAAGACTTGTTAATGGGTGGATAATCATACCAAGGGATTTTGATGAAGTAAAAACCAAATTTAAGGAAGCCCGTACATAGATAGTTGAACTACAGAAGAAGCATATGGCACAGAGAGACAAGATTGCTTTTATTCACTTTAGGATTTCTGATTTAGAAATGACCCTTGAGGATATCCAAGATCGCCATCAATTATATATGAAGAATCTTATGGGACACACTTCGTGAACTCCAAGACTACTAGATCAAAACCTTATCCTTACCGCTTTCGTTTAAGACACGTAGCATAAGTATCAACACCTGTCAGATTTTGGGATATGTAAGATAAGTTATCCATAAATAAAGTTGTAACTCTATTTTTGTCATTTCTCGTTATCTTTTTCCCATCTTTCTTTTTTTTTTCACATTAAGTACAAACATCCCATTAGGTCAAAACACGTCACCACCCGACTATTCCTTTAATGAATCCTTAAATTTTATAGACTAGTTTCCCTGAAAACCAAATAAATTAGAGTAATTAAGAGTAATGTCATACTTTTAACAAAATAAGCCATCTACCCTTAGGTCCCAGGACTTCAAGGTCCTTAAAAATTTCTTCTAGACGAATGGTCTCCCAACTTCTTCTTGGACTTTATTTGATAATTATCGAAATTGACATAGTTATCAATTCTCATTGGTTTTTTAGATTCAACCCCTGAGTCAGAGAATACTCACCTCATACTTTTGAAAACACGTACATCCACCGCATTCTCGGCTAATTGGAAAATGACAACAAAAATACTCATCTTATAACATCTTGTTTTAAGACATCAACGCGATTGACATCTCATTATTATCCTCATTATTCCTTATGATTCTAGAACGATACATGACATTGTTTTAATATCATATCCTGTGTCAATATTAAGGTAGGATGATTTATAATCATCTTATTAAAATGAATTAGGACGCTTCTTCATTTGATTAAGGAAATTATAACATCGAACCATTGTTTACTAAATTACTCAGTAAAGCTTACAAAGATTGGGGCGGCCTCTGTTTGTAAGTGACAATTTATAAATGAGGTGGGCTACATATATTATGACATATGTTTCGAACAATTATTCTTTCAAATTTATGAATCGTTTGTACGAATACATTCATTTCTTTAGCTTATCATTGCCTCTAGATATCTTCCAGATTATCAGATAGTCATTCATTATCTATTACAACTAACACTCTATCATTCAACTAAATCTTAGGATGAGATTTCTGTAAGGGTGAGAGGATGTAACAACCCCAAATTTTCACCAATAGAATATAACACCCTGTAATTTTCATCAATGTAATATCTATCTATTAAATTAGATGCATTGTAATATCCATCTATTAAATTAGATGCACTATAATATCCATCTTTAATACCACTTTTTACAGGGGTAAATTTTTGCTTTATCGATTATGCACTTAAACGTGCATCTTTAAAAGTTATTTACAAGCTCACACAACCTTACCAATGCCATCTATACATGTTCATATCATGTAAAACATCCTAATATGTGAGGATCTATATCTTAATATCATTTTTACCAAGTACATTATCCATTTAACGTACCATTTACAATGTTACATCAGAACAAGCATCATACGTTAACGTTTATTCCAAAAACCCTAATTTCATGTCAAAAAAAATGTACAAGCCTTAAAGCATGTGTAAAAGTGATCAATTCATAATATTTAAATCAATCTTCCCTCCTAATCAAATGTACTAACTATTTGAGCTCAATGTTATAAGCCAATAAGAATTAAATTCAACTAGCTATTTCCTCCAAAATCTTAAGGATTTCGTACCACCTCTTTAGCACTAATTACAAGCACTAAATACACCATATTTAAACACTTTTCCCTCTCTAATCTTAGCTCCTACATACCCTAAAAGCTAAACCATAATACCCAAAAACCCTCGCAAACTGTTACACCCTTAAATAGTTATAATTTATAGATATTGATCCGTTGATAAATACATGGATCTAGGAACGAAATAAAATTGGTTGGGTATTAAGTAATAATATTACTTAGTGGATCCCTATTGTCTATGTGATCATTTTTTCCGGTTGACTCAACCGATTCCGATGTCGGATGAATAGTTATAGCCGAAATGGGCAAAAGTTCGCATTTTTTGCACAGTGTAGTATAAATGGCTGTTATATCTAATTTTTGTTATAGTAACCCTAAATTGGAAAAACTAAAAGTTGTATTGGTACTAAATATATACCATGCGCACTGGTTTGAGCTTTTCGGAGTTACAGTATGTAAATGCTCACCAAAATTACGGGACTGATATGGCTGTCCAAAAAAACAGCCAGTATAAACTAAATAAACACCTCAATCCTCATGATCACCACCACCTCATCACCCGGACCTCACCACAAATCACCATCCATCTGTAGCACTTACAAGCACATCCATTCACCACTTGTCACCCACTTGGCCATCAAGTCTCTAAAAACCTAGTCATCACCCTGGCTCCCTCCCATACCATTCCACCATTAAATCTACTATCGTAGCTTGTAATGCTCATCATCTAGTGCAGATCAACCTAAAGTGCTAGGTCACTTAAGCAAAACCCCAGAAACTTAGGCACTAAGGCTTTTTGAGCCCTATATAAGCCGAATCCAAGCACCCTTTCAATCACACCTCAAACTCAAACACACACACTCAAATGGAGTTTTAGCCATTCTCTAGCAGTAGTAAAAGATCAAGTGAAGTCCTAAGCTCTGTAATAGAAGCAAGATTCAATAGAAAGAGCCATTTTGAAGTCGTTTTTCTAGGCGTACGAAAACAAAAGAAAAACCCAGCCCAAAAAACCCTCATTCGACCCCAATTTTAGTGCATGTAAGCTCCAAAGTCTTTGTTCATAAGCTCAATAATCTATTTGAATGTTCATAATACTCTTAAGATCATATATAAACTCTTGTTTGAAGTCTTGAATCCTCAAACCCATGTGTTTTTTGATTAAAACCCTAAAAACGACCCGTTTTGATTTTCTAGCTAACGAATCCTTTTTCTAAACTTTTGTTATGTTAGAACATCTTATTTTTGCTTATTCTAATAAGCTATAACCTGCAAATATCATTTGGAACCCTAAAATAAGCTTACATGGCTTTTTGGACTTAATTTGCAAATATTTTCATGCATAGGGGTATATATCATAACTTTCTAAAATTTATAACTAAAGGGGATGAAAATGTCATTATTCTAAAGTTATAACTATAAGGACCTATTTTTCCAAGTTCTAAAGTTAAAGGTTTAAATTATATATACTTAATTTATAAAGGATTAAACTTGTAAAAGTTTATAAATCAAGGGTATATATTGCCAATTTTTGCGCTAACTTAAAAAAATATAAAATATAATATTTACATAATTATAAAAATATATATTCATATATACGACTTGATTTTATTAAAACTCCGATACATTTTCATTATAATCATGATCGACGCTTTATGAAACAATTACGTTATATATTTAAACGTAATTTTATCATCGACTAACTTTGAGAAAACTTAAAATCTTATGTATCACCGTTTTTAGGGAAATTTATGTAAGGGGTTCCATTTGAGTTTTTTGTTTTGACGAGTTTGTGGGTTTACGATTTAGTGCCCTGATCTATCTAACGAATACTACATGGTCTTGGTTATGATAGTCCGACAATGATACAATATTTCCAATAGTTAATAATCAAAGTGACTCGTTTAACTTTATGAAGTTTTGAACATAAAACCATCTACACTAAGACTTGACATTTTACTCCAGGTGCTGTGACGAAGCATCTTTCATTTCATTATACTTTTGCCATCAATTCAAATTTTCCCTATGAAGGTTGAGTTCATAGCCTTCGCTTTAAATCTTTTGAATACTTTATAACCACGAGGAGGCTACATGCTTAAACCATGGGTTGCTTGTGTTTTTCCAACAGTATAGTTATTCCAGTTATTATTGCTCTAAGTACCTTCCAGTGCCACTATTTCCATATCATGAATCATTAATTACTTGCATTGCGTAGCGTGAAAACGATTTGTGGATAGATCTATTCGGGGTGTGTGAACGACTCCGTGGTGTGCATTATTTTGTACAATAGCTACTATATTTTACTTAATGGGTAACCTTGGCAAGTTACCTTTCCACGGGGACATTTGTTCCTCAACCAATGTCACTACGGTGATTTTCATGTTAACGTATTGATGTCATGGGTTTAGGGCAATAACACTATTTTCCATAATAATTGTACTCATTGCAATTATTACACTTATGGGTGTATAACAACGTAACCCACTGTTTATAATGACTTGTATTCAAACTATTTTCCATAATAATTGTACTCATCGCAATTATTACACTTATGGGTGTATAACAACGTAACCCACTGTTTATAATGACTTTGTCTAGGTGCTCACGCCACAACGGGCATGTTTATGTGTCTAGTACAAGCATATGGTAGCGACCTAGATTATGTCTGTGCAATTGAGTGACTTCACAAATATAAAACCCTATCTGAGTGACTCGTGTGAATTCAAAAACAAACACTTTCCCTATGTGAGGTGCTCTGTTATATGTCTATGCCTGAAAAGTTATAAAACTGGTAAACACTTGTTAATGCTAAAATGATTTTTTCTCCACGTCACGATAAATGATCTTGTTTTCTCGCTTTAATTGCTTGAGGGCAAGCAATAGCTAAGTGTGGAGGGATTTGATAACGCCTAAATTATACATGTTTTCGGCGGCGTTATTTGCATTTATTTGATCATTTCTCGTGAACTTTCGGTACTTAATCAAGTATATTTGCTATTATATGTTCTAGGTATGTGTCGTGGAAGAAAACGAAAGAATACACGAAGATTTGAAGCTTAAACGAAGAAATAACTGAAGATAAAGATTCCCTGACACCTGTCCACTGTTTTGGCCATAACTTGAGCATACGAACTCCGTTTGACGCGATTCTGGCGGCCACGCGCCCGGGAAAAAAATTCTCTACAACTTTGATTTTTGGTCTAAAAGCTAAAATTGCACCAAGTGCTGCTCACTTGTAAAAAAGTGCGGCGCACTTTTCCATCTGACGAAAATTAAAGGAAATTAAATGCAATTAAATGCCAAGTGCATTAACACCCGAAGTGTTGCGCACTTTTATGCAAGTGGGGCGCACTTTTGCCCCGAAAAATCCTATAAATAGCCTCTCATTCCTCCCATTCTTCACACATCCAACACAAATCATCCCACTTAGTGTGGAACACTTAGGAAAGGTGTTTCTGAGGCTAAAGGCCTGCAAAACCTCTCCTCTATCACCACCTTTCAACCACCATCGACCACCACAATTATAATCAAAGCACTTAGAGACTTATATAGTTGGAGTAATATATTACATGTGGTATAATACACATGCTTGGCGCTTCGTTTCGCGCCATATCCTTCATAATTCAGCCAAGCACTTATGAGCCCCGGGAAGTTTCAATTTTACGCATAATGCTCCACTTAAGTGTGGAGGAGCTCTCGCTCCTCACTAAAAAAAGAACGTAATGGAATGACTCAAGGATAGCTCCAACGCAGCTATATCTCTCTATGCCCCGGGAAGTACCGTTTTCCCTTAATTTTCCCTATTTTCTATATTTATCAGTTCTCACATTGAGGGCAATGTTCAACTTAAGTGTGGAGGGGTAGCAAATAGGAAAAATTAATCTTGTCCCTCCATGTTTGCCCTGCAGAAATTTTCAAACTTTCAACTGATATTTTCTGGAAAATTAAAAATTAATATATGCTTTCCTTTTCCAAAAACTTAAAAAATGCATACGCTTAGTAAGGCAAATCCAACCGGATTGACATTTTAACTAGCAAAAAATCAACCCACATAAATTGTGAGAATTATAAGCCTCTAGAATAATCGGGTGCCCATCTTTGGTACCCAAGATACTTTTTTGCCTTTAGCTTGTTCGAGTTAGGGTTTGAATGCAGTCATATGTGTCTATTCCTCATTAACGGATATGTACGTATGGTCTTTGTCGCCTTTTCTAGAACATTGGTATTGGTATAAAGTTATATGAGTGGGCCGGTAATTTAGTAGCTCTAGAACTTGTGCTTGATCATCATTTACTAGACCGCAGTGAGGTTAATTTATAGACAAAGTCGTACGATAAAAGGTGAAATAAATCCCTATGCAATCATGTATCTGTAGCACTCGCTTTTAGTGTTGAGATCCCCAATGTATCCCAAGAGCAAGAAAAATGTGCTCGATGAAGAAGAAGTTTTGTGCCAGCCTTAGTTATCGCAGTATTTGAAAAAAAAAAGAGAAAAAAAAGAAATAAAAGTTCAAAGTATAAGGCAAAGTTTTGGCACATGGAATCAAGTTATGCTGCTCACCTCTATCGTTATCATGTTTTGCCTCTTTGAGATTTCTGTCTAGGTGCTCACGCCGCAACGGGCATGTTTATTTGTCTAGTACAAGCATATGGTAGCGACCTAGATTATGATGGTGCAATTGAGTGACTTCACAAAATTAAGCCCTATCTGATGACTCGTGTAGAATTCAAAAATAAACATCTTTCCTAAGTGAGGTGCTCTTGTTATATGTCTAAGCTGAAAAGTTTATAAACTGGTAAACCACTGATTGTTATTACAAAAATTTTTTTTCTCCACGTCACGATAAATGATCTTGTTTTTCTCGCTTTAATTGCTTGAGGGCAAAGCATACTAAGTGTGGAGGGATTGATAATCGCCTAAAATTATACATGTTTTCGACGCATTATTTGCATTTATTTGATCATTTCTCGTGAACTTTCGGTACTTAATCAAGTATATTTGCTATTATATGTTCTAGGTATGTGTCGTGGAAGAAAACGAAAGAATACACGAAGATTTGAAGCTTAAACGAAGAAATAACTGAAGATAAAGATTCTCTTGACACCTGTCCACTGTTTTGGCCATAACTTGACTACGAACTTCGTTGTTGTCGCGATTCTTTGCGCCACGCGTCCGGGAAAGAATTCTCTACAACTTTGATTTTTGGTCCAAGAGCTAAAATTGCACCAAGTGCGGCGCACTTGTAAAAAAGTACGGCGCACTTTTCCATCTGACGAAAATTAAAGGAAATTAAATGCAATTAAATGCCAAGTGCATTAAC
This sequence comes from Tanacetum coccineum, assembly GCA_026074375.1. NCBI lineage: Eukaryota > Viridiplantae > Streptophyta > Magnoliopsida > Asterales > Asteraceae > Tanacetum > Tanacetum coccineum. The sequence goes on along the minus strand of BQNB010007437.1, from coordinate 44,489 downwards.
ACCCGAAGTGCTGCGCACTTTTATGCAAGTGGGGCGCACTTTTGCCCCAAAAAATCCTATAAATAGCCTCTCATTCCTCCCATTCTTCACACATCCAACACAAATCATCCCTCTCATCACATCTCTTAATCTCATAGTTAGTAATCTGTAATCATTTTAGCAGATTAATACAAAAGTTTAGTTGTTAATATTTATTATTCTTCTTAGCATTATAAGTTAGTTTCCGCATAACTTATAGTGTTCATAGTTATTGTTTCTCCTATAGTTTGTGTGGAACTATCCATATTGGCTACAACCCTTAACATGCTAGAAAGATCTATATTGAATTGGGATCTACAGTGACAGCACCTTAAGGGTTCGGGTCGATTGGATTCAATAGCTTGGGTTTTATTATAGTTTTCGTTTGGAAGAACTAATTGTCGAATCGTTGATCTTGTAAATGTTGGTATAATTTCTACAACTCTTTTAATATGATCTTTATTGAATTCATGATGAATGTTATGTGTTTTGTTACTTTGATTATGGAGTAGTAATCTTATGTTTGTTTGGGCATAATGTGATCTTGGATATGGAGCGTTTGGATATGTGTTTATTGAATTGGTAAAACATATTTTATACAAGAATATAGGCCGAAAGGGTTCTTTTATATATGTGTTTAATCATTCCACTTAATATATTGGTTATAATAACTTATAAAGGCCGAAAGGATTTGTTGTTATTAATCGATATAATCACTAGTTATATTTAAAGGCCGAAAGGATTTATAACTTGTGATAACTCTATTTTAAACACTATTCCAAACACATCATTATCTAAGTGATCATTGCCTAAACAAACATACCTTAATCATTTGATTGAATCATCTTTTAATTGCTTTCGTTATAATATCCGATATATGCAAGATTTGGTTAATTTGATCCGTGACAATCTTATTAACCTTAGCACCTTAATTACAAACTGTGAAAACTTCAATTCCCGTGGAACGACCTGGACTTACCTAAAGCTATACTATACACGAACGGGTATACTTCCCGAGTGTTGTGTTTTTAGTAAAAATCGGTATTTCTAGTATTATAAATTTAAAGCTTGGAAAACACACATCAAGTTTTTGGCGCCGTTGCCGGGGAATTGTTTAAGTTGTTATAGTTTGTTGCTTATTTCTGGTGCTATTTGTTTCACAAAATAATGACAAAGTCCTTTTTAAACTTGATTGGTCCACTAAATCTAAAAATGAACATCATCAAAGATCTGTTGCTTTCGCTGATGGAAGTAATAATAATAATGATAATTCTTGATTAATGGAAAAATTAAGAGGTTGATGTGTCGTTGTGTGGTGTTTATTGATAGTTCAAGTTTTAAATTTATATTTTGCCGACTTAACCAAAAACAACACTTTACAACATGTAACTCGGTATCGTGATTAGAGTTCGTGAAATAGGTGTCGAAACACTGCAAGCGAGGTGTTCAATCTCTCATTAATTTATATCCTGGTTATCTAATCTAAGTTAATTCTAATCTAAGTCAAACCTATGCTAATCCTATGTTAGTTCTAATCCTAATTCTAACAGGTAAAGGGGGGTTTCAGCCTGAGAGACTGGGCATGGTTTTTTTAGGGACTACAATCAAGTCCAAGCAATTAAACACACGCAAAGCAAATTAACAGAAGAATAAAAGAGCCGTGCGAAGCCCTTATGATAGAAAACTATATTAGCCATCATTAATCCGATTAGAAGTTGGTTTGTTTATTCAGTGCAATGATTACTTATCTCGAAGAGGCATGTCATTCTTAGACTTAGGCGGGACTTCATCCTAAGACCTAGACACATTAATTCTGTCACAATTAAAGCATTTGCATAAAGCATCCTTATTACTTGATTATAATATATCTTAGGGATTAAAGCAATGGTGATCTTGTTAAACCCTAGCTCATAGAGACTTTACCCACTTACTGCTTAATGGCAATTTATACACTAGTAGTCCACTTGTCTAACTATCCAATGGAATAAGAACATTAATTTGTGAAATCAACTTGATACACACTACTAGTCAACATGTTCAATAAACCAAAGGCAATTTCCGTTAACTAGTTAGGCCGGTTGTGATCCTATGATTCTAGATGTATAAAATACTATATGGAGAGCTATCCAGGCATCTAGATTACTTGGTCCGTATCACTAGATCCAGTTGAATGATAGGTCGCATACAAAAGCACGTAAACAAGTATGAATTGATAAACATAAACAAGCATGCAACGATAAATTAAGCAATCAAGATATAAACAAAACCAAACATTCAGATCTTTATAATAATGGCCGATACCCGAAGGTATTATCCTTTAAAAATCATAATTAATACAAGAGTAATTGTTTTGGCCAAGGTAAACTAACCGAGTTAACGAATGATACCAAAAACTGAACGATTACAAAAGTATAAGAAATTACGCGTTGTCTTCTATGGATTGGAATGCGTTGCAAGACCTCTTTTGCTCTTTTTATCTTTTGAAAATTGACTTTTATGGCTTAGGTATTGAGAATATGATTTAGCACACTTAAAACTTGTTTTTGAGTTGTGTATTTATAGGGTCTGGAAGTCGGTTCGATACGGCGTATCCAAGGGATTGGATACGGCGTATTGGAGTTTCTTGGAGTAGGGACCACGTTTGATATCTTCCAGAATATTCACATACTATATCTTCAATACGACGTATTGACATCTTTTGGATACGGCGTATTGATCTTCTTTCCTTTGTGGTCTTTGGTGAAGTTGCAAGGCACGGCTATCCCTATCTTCCTTGATGATACGCTCTTGGTCTTCAAATAGTAATCTTCAAATTATCTTCATAAGCTCCAAAATGCGCGCTCTTTAGCTTAATATTCACCAATACTCCGAATTACTAATACTGGCAATTCTTAAATATAAACGATTAAGTAACAATTCTTTGCAATAATTATACAAAATGGGTTAATTACATGGGATAAATGATGTTATAAAATAGACGTTATTTGATATCAACCAAATATCCCCCACTTGAATCCTACTGTTCTAAGTAGCCTTTGAAGTCTAATAAAAATTACCCTAATGATATTATTCTGTAAAAGCATTATTTGACTATTACAGAGTACATCACCAACTACCCTCATGAATAGGAAGATGAAAACACTCAAATCACTCAACTAATCTATGTGGTAAACATGTACTATCGCTCAAATGGTCTCAGTCATGACGAATATTCTATCATACGCTTGCAGAACACATCTCCACCGCTAAAACTAAGGAGTAACAAGTTTATAAAGGTAAATATGGGTTTGTATGAGAAGGCTTAGGGTTGATTACTCTAACTAATCTTTATCGATACCAATATTCCAAGAGGGCGACAAAGACCACACATACACACCCGTAACGACGAGATAGACACATGTGACTGCTCACTCCCACCTCGAATAAGCTAAAGAGTAGGAATAGTAGAGTAATATAGGGTATGGATCTTTTAACTTTCACCATTATTAATAAACCAACAAGGCAGCTGAGACATGCATACATGGTCATAACGACGGAATAGACATGCACGCTCGATCACATCCTCATTCGCGTAAAACCCATGGTTAATGATTATGAAAGGGAATTAAATTGTGTTAAATAAAAATTACGAAACAAATAGATTAAGTCTAAAATATAAGTTGCTAGACACTTTTTCTCGACCGTTACCATAATAAAGACACAACTATTTACAACGTCTTGATCATAGATAAAAAACAACAACCTAAGTTGGCGTTCCTGTAACGGTCAACTTCCCAAACATCCCATACTTTACATACTTTACAAGGCAGGTGGCGATATCTTCCACTTTATACAATACTCTACATCGTCGATTTTTAAGATGTATCAACGAATAATCGATCATTCGTGTAATTCCTTCGATAGTTGCGAAACGATTATCTTCAAACTTTCCTTCTCTTTTTTGTTGCAATTTTTCTAATTTTTTCAATTTTTTAGCCACTATACTACGAAACTCGGTGTAGTTTCACCATCTCCACGATCATAATAATTCCGGATAATTCCTTCGATAATTCTTCATTCTTTGGACGTACCATTATTTGCGATGGTAGCACAAATACATGAGTTTTGACTATAATATACATTCCTATTTGCAATGTGCAAATTTCTTCCAACCATACCAAAATAGACACAAGACTCAGGAAATACAAACTTTACACTTTAAGCAACTAGCAACTGTAAAATAAACTTAATCTAACAGGGTAGGCTAAGGTGTAAAGGTGTAACGAAATAAATAATTGGTGTAGTTCCTAAAGGATTGGCTCTACGGGTTGTTCTAGGGGTATCTTACTCTTAAAATGAGAGTAGTGGCGGCCCCCTTATAGGTCAGTTGCCCCCCTATATATAAGGACCGCCGCCAGCAACGTCATTTTTTTGTCCCATAAAATACTAAGTCCACCCCATTTCAAAAACAAGACTTTCCCACCTTGCCAAAAATTTCTATTAGATCTAGTTTTCTCTCTTTTTTCCTTTCTTTCACTAAAACACATATTTTGATCACTAACATTCTTATTTTTGTTTTCAAGTGATTAATTATCTGTCTTCTCCCTCTTCACCTTCTAATCAAGTGCAAGAGAGAATAATTTTTAATAAATTTTTTCCCCCCCCTTTTTCTACATACATATTGTTATCAAGTAACTCTCTCTATTTCTCTTCAAGATCCCAACATTCATTACATTTGTTTTGTGTCGTTGTATAAATTAGATCGCAGTGTAAGATCCAAGTGTGCTATAAATGTATATTGAGTGATTTGGATGTGTGTCAATTCAAAGAGTGTTATATCTTGTGAGTGTGTGAAGACTTTAGTGGAAGTCTTAAATTGGTTCTAGCTAAGATTAGGGACTCACATCTGGAGCTAGTGTCACAAAGTGTAAACGATTTTCCTCTGCCTAAAGGGAGCATGTTGCCATAGTGAAATCTCGATGTGGAGTACACGGGAGTGGATGTAGGAACGAAGAGGTGCTTCGTTGCCGAAACCACCAAAATCTCTTGTGTCTTGGTTTGATCGTTTCTTCCTTACCTCTTTACTTATTACTTGCATTGTTAGATTAGTTTTGCTGAGTGTTCATATTGTTGGTTTGATTGACATACAACCTCGAATCAAAACTATTTCATCAAGCAAAACTTTAAAACGCTAATTAATATCGTACAAACTATTCAACCCCTCTTCTAGTTCTACAATTGTATCAGGAGCAAGGTCACAATCCAGATTTTAAAAAATATATAGTATTTTAAAGCTTGGATCGATCTATTGATTTTTACCGAAAAATACTAGAAGGGACAATCTATGCAAAGACCGACCACTCTTTGAAAAAGCGATAGTTTTATTATTGAAAAAATAGATTTGAGACATTTGTTAAATCAAAGAATCTAGAACTTATGGCATGTTAGTACCAATGTGATTTTTCACTATTATTCAAAATCCCGGAAAACCAAACTTGATGAGGTATCCCTTTTAAAAAACAAACGGATGAGTCTTAAAAGAAGGCTTGCCAAAAATAATGAAGCCAACATGGTTATCTACAATGGCTTTGCCTAGAAAAAATATGAACGAATTTTCATGTGTAATTCCGGCAAAAGAAATTCGGAAACCTTATTACATCCCACCCATCAAGGTAATAGTCCAAGTCAAGAGATAATAAGATCGACCTTTTGTCCAACAATATGAATAATATCGTTAATTTTCTCGAAGACGAATCTACTAGATAATTGACTTTCGCTAGATTTATACCTATTAATTACTATCTTAAAACTCATGATGAAGGTTATTCTAGTAAGAACTAACTAACGAATTATCTTAAGGCTCAACATCCTAAATGGAAGCAAAGGCCACGGCAATTGAAAATCAAAAGACTTGACATCACAATCTCTTGAAGATCTCATTGGAAACCTCAAGTACATGAGAATGATCATCAAGAAAAGGATTCCGAAAATAGTCAAGCAAAAGTTGAAAGGAAATCTCTTTTGCATTAAAGGCTAAGAAAGAATCTAGGGATAAGAGTGTCGATCTTCCGGTAGAAGAAAAGAGTATGGCCATGGCGGTAAGAGACATCAAGAAATACATTAGAGAAGAAGGTAGATATACGTTAAGACAACCTCGGAACACAAAAAGACATTCCAAAGAGCCGTGATGACAAGACCGGTAAAAAAAGAATAGAAAATACTTTAGATCGCGACCCAAAACAATCTTATTGGAGAACGTCCAAAGCCATCGCAGACAAAGAACAAAAGCCTTTGTCGTGAGGTTTTTTGGAGCGATAGCGGTGAAGAAGATGATGAGAAAGTCAAAGACGAAACATGTCTCGTAGCTCAAGCATCAAGTGAGGTATGTTCTGAATCCTCTTACTTTAGTGATGAAAACTCATCAATTGATGATATAGATTTAGACAATAAATATGATAAATTATGCAAAATGAGTCTAAAGACAATCACTAAAAACAAAAGGCTAAAAGCCACTAGAAATAGCTTAGAAAATGAGCTTAGAAAACTAAAAGATAAATTATCCATATTCGAGAAAAACAAGGGAGTTGATCTCGAATGTGAAAGTGTCATGTACTTAAAATTGAGAATGAAAAACTCAAAGATAGAATCCACTAGATTGAATAAATTTGAAAAGAGTACACATTGGCTTGAATGAAATGCTAATAATCCAAAAAAAAACCCCCCCTCCCGGTGATAAATTAGGTTTAGGATTTAATTCATTTGAAGCATCATCTAGTGGAACAAAGGAAATAAAATTTGTAAAGAGTCAGAAAATGGCGTCCTCCATGATGGAGTCCCCCATAAATAGGGACGGCCCCATAAACATGGGCTGCCCCCTTAATGTTCTGGCGGCCCCCAAAATAAATAAGGAACTGCCACCAGAAACGCCAATATCTAAGAAGAGTGTCTTCTTTCAAAAATCCATTTTGGGTCCTAGACCAAAACACATAATTGTAAACAAAGTTAAATAGTTCCTGAGCTAAGTTGACAATGAAGTCAAAAACAATTTTATTAACCATTGTCAAAACCCGGAGTTGGATTTTCAAAACAAAATTTTAGATAAAAAACTCCACCTCCTAGAAGAGTCAATAATAATTATTCTCGTCCTAAAACACCGCAACCAAGAAGACATGTTGGTCAACAAAACCAACCTCATGGCTTTCCTGTAACTTGGAACAACTTTCCACGACAAAGTTACATGCCATGGGAAATGTGTCTTCCATTCTCACACATCCAACCAATTGCATCAATTGGCAAGGGAATTTGGCACTAACAAACTTTGGACCCACCATAGGATATTGGGGACCAAATGTTTGAGTTATTGTCTTATATAAATAGATATGCCTTGGAGTCGACTTGGAACCCGACGAATGGATCAAGGATAGCGGATGCTCTAAACATATGACGGGCAACCGAAAGCTCTTCTCCACTTACAAGGCATACAATTGGAGGTAATGTTATTTTTGGTAGTAATCTTCGCGGTAACATCATTGGCAAATGTACGATTTCTAATGACTCTCTCAAATAGATAAGTGTAGAACAATTGATACTAGGATTTTAACTTGCATAGTAAAAAGACAAATTCTTGATAATAAGTGTAACGTAACTTTCATCTAACATGAAAAGTGAAATCACTAGAAAGGTAAAGTCATAGGTAGAGGTATTAGGAAGAAAGGCTTATATGTGATGAAATTAGGAAATAAGCCTAAAGGATTTAATTTGTCTAGGCAACATTGATGAAAAAAATCCCCTTTGTGGCATAGGAGAATAGTGTCACAGCAAATATGCCGTACACATTCAACTCGTAGCTTCTAAGGATTAGTATAAACTTACCTAGGCTGCTTAAAATTGAACAACATTTTTGGTAATTGCTTGCAAAGTTTGAAAACTAAGCTCACACAAGTCACAAAGACAAAGAATTTTAGTCTCAACCGACAAGATGCTTAGAACTTCTCCATAGGATCTTTTTTTTCCATTCCGCCGTAAGGAGTTACGGAGGAAACCGTTACACCTTAGTCATAGTAGATGACTACTCTAGATATACTTGGACTAGATTCCTTAAGGATAAAACCGAAGCTTTTGATCAATTCGAAATATTTAGTAAGAAAATCCAAATTCAACTAGGATGTACAATAGTGTCAATAAGAACCGATCACGGTAGAGAATTTGATAATGAAGTGGCAATTTGGAGAATTTTGTAATGCCAACGGTATTACGCACAACTTCTCTCGCTCCACGCACTCCTCATCAAATAGCGAGGATGAAAGGAAAATAGGACACTTCAAGAAATGAGTAGAACTATGTTGAACGAACAATCGTTACCCCAAAAGTTTTGGTGTAATGCCGTAGATACTTCAACATATATTCTTAACTGAATCCTAATATAGCCATCCTAGAAAAAGCAACCTTATATGAAATCTTGAGAGGTATGAACCTACTCTTGATTTATTTTAAAGGTTTTCGGAAGCAATTCTTTCATTCAAACACTAAAGAACTACCTTACCATGTTCGACCCAAAGTCGTCTATTTAAGGTGTCTTATTAGTTACTCCCAAAATAGTAAAAGCCGATATCATGACTTAATAAACACCACTAGGAAAATCGAAGAATCACTCAATGTGACGTTCGATGAAACTCCTCCACCCTCAAAGACATCACCTTGTGGATGATGAACCTAGATGAAGAGAACTATTAGGGAAACCGAAAATAAAACCTAGAAAACGACGTTGAGATGAAACTCTGAGCTTGACGAAATAGTCAATATTAAGGAATCTAGGAACCACCACTTAGAAATGTCATAGAAAACTCATAACCAAAGAACCCTTAATCACAAGCCCAAAACCAAAGGTCAACTTTATTGTTTTCATGTCCTCCCATAGATCCTAAGAATGTAAATGAAGCCTTAGGAGCCGAAAGTTGATAGTCTCCATGCAAGAAGAATTAAATCCAATTCATGCATAACGACGTTTGGGAGGTTAGTTCCACAACCTAAGAATATGAAAATTATAGGAACTAAGTGGGTGTTTAGAAATAAGTTAGACGAGAACGGTATTGTTTCTCGAACAAGGCTAGATTGAGTTGCTCGAAGGTATACTACCAACAAGAGGGCATCCGATGTATGATAAACAATGCCCCGTTTGTTCTAGACTTGAGTCTATAGAATATTATTAGCTTATGTCTTGCTCTTTAAAATTTTAAATTATTCCAAATGGAAGTAAAAAGTGCCTTCCTGAACGGTTAATCAATGTCGGAGTATACGAGGCACATACCTCCGGGATTTAATTGGATTTTGAAAAACCAGATCATGTTTATAAATTAAAGAAATCTTTATATGGTCTTAAGCAAGCACCCAAAGCTTGGTATGATAGATTAAAACTTTTCTTATTAAACATGAATATAAAATAGGAATGGTAGATAATACTCTTTTTACTAAGAAGAAAAGTTCAAATCTCATCATTATTCAAATATATGTCGATGACATTATATTCGGTTCGACTTGTCAAGACATGTGTGATGAATTTGCCAAAATCATGCATGACGAGTTCGAGATGAGCATGATGGGAGAACTTAACTTCTTCCTTGGATTACAAATTAAACAAATGGAAGATGGTATATTCTTTAATCAATCTAAGTATATTAAAGAAATGCTTAAGAAATTTGGTCTAGAAGATTCTAAACCAATGAAAACCCCCATGTCCTCCGATACAAAGCTACGAAGATAAAGAGTGTGAGTCTGTAGAATATACCAAGTAATCGAGGCATGATAGGTAGTTTATTATACCTAACGGCAAGTAGGTCCGATATCATGTTTAGTGTCTGCCTTTGTGCCCGCTTCCAAGAGGCTCCCAAAACCTCTCACCTTGAAGCGGTTAAGCGTATCTTTTGATACATTAAAGGCACTACGCACTTAGGATTATGGTATCCTAAGGGGACCGACATAGAAACCGTAGTATATGCCGACTCTGATCATGCGGGAGATTATGTGGACCGAAAGAGCACTAGCGTATTTTGTACGTTCGTGGGATGTGTTTACATTTTGGTCTCGAAGAAACAAACTGCTCATGCTAAAGCCACTACGCGAAGTCCGAATACTTAAGCGCCAGAAAAGCAAGACAACAAGCACTATGGATGAAACATGCTCTAATTCGACTACGAAGAGACTCGAACGACGTTCCCAGCATGTGCGACAAACAAGGCGCGATTGACCTTAGCAAAAACCCGGTGCAACAATCTTCTGACCAAACAACATGCGAATTTCGATAACACATTCCTCCCGTGATAAAGTCCAAAAAGGACATATATCTATCAAAAAAGTTAACTCGCCATCGACAACATTGCCGACATTTTCCCCACTAAACCCTTAAACTTAATTGTATCTAACTATCTACTCCTATGTTTTAGGAATGATGGAACACATTCCATAAATCATATTGAGTACGCATCTCTTTCTTCTGTCTCAATTCTAGTCCGTGTTCCATTCCGTGTCGTGACAACTTAAATACTTCATCCGAAGTACTTTAAACATGTTTAAGTTGCGAAATGCAAATTGAATTGTCACTCCTTCTAGTCAAATTTGTGTCAAAAACAAAGTCTAAAATCAATGCCTGAGGGCGGCCCCCATATAGGCGGCCCCCCAATATATTGGGGACCGCCAGGAGATATAGGACCGTCGTCCAGAACATAATTTGAATATGTACACCTTAAACAAAAAATTTCAAAACACAAAAACAAACACCCCCTTACCTGCAGGTGCGACGAACACAACCCCAAATCCACCAAAACTTCAAAATCAACCATTAAAACTTAAATTCAAGATCAAATCAACACCAATAATCATCCCTAACATCTCTAAGATCATCAATTGTAAGTCATTTCAACTATTTCTTTCATTTTGAGTCTAGGGTTCATGATGAACACCAAAAATTAAAATTGGGTATTTTTCATTTTTCTTTCGAATTTGTTCAATTAAAACCACTAGGATACAATGTATAACTAATATGCTTCCCGTAGATATAGGATTTGCATACATTGATAAGGTTTGTCGAAAAATTATTTTTGAACCAAAACCCCAATTTCATTTTGCAAAATCACTCACGTTAGGAACACAATAAAATTGTTGTTTTGCATTGTTAATACAATCTAAAAACGCTTTTAAACACATGCATAATGATCTCATGAACAAATTTCGAGATACATAATTCATATGTATTTTTCGACTTGTTTGGATGAGCAAAATCAAACTTAGGAGCGTTTGGGTTAACTTTTAGGATTTTATATTTAGGTCAAGTTAACCGTTACTCCACATTTGTTGCATATAGGCACACACTAGGCACAAACTCAAAACATAAAATAAGTATAAGTGATTAACACATGATCTTGTTAAATTCACTTTAGGTGACAATGCCTCGTGCTACCGCTCTAGATCATCAAAAGACAAGAAACTACATACCCTCAATATCAAAGACATTAATCAAATACCAATTACGAAACACAATGGCAAATTCATGAAAAATGATATATTCATGAGGGAAGTGCATATTCCCAATTCGAAAACATGAGTCCTATTCCGTGCGTAATTTTAGGTCCAATCAACTTCGATGATTGGTTGGACATCATCGAATAAATTGTACCTCGTTTTGTTCTTGGAGTTTTATAGTCAACACCACTTCACCAATAATTCTAATGGTCAATTCGTTGTTAATTTTGTCATTCAAAACAAGCCATTCTCCCTCACTCTTGAGGAATTTGGTCAAATCCTAAAAATTCCATTCAAAGGTCAAGCCTCCATCACCGAAATGTGGTCACTTGATCATTTATCGGTAAGTGTTCCGACTAAAGGTCTTTATAAAACCAAACCTCCAACTCCAAGAGTCATTAAGTCTCACATTCAAATTCCACGACAAGGACAAGAAACCCGTACCAAAAATAAAGAAACCATTGTCGTTGGTGAAAACGAAATTTTAACCCGAGAGATTCGAACACATATGAAACCTTGGGTTGAGATCATTCGTGAAAATGTCTTTTGTCAAGGAGGTCATAAGGATCATGTCTCCGCGTGTCTTTGTCACATGCTTTATTGCATTGAGACATCCACTCCATATAACCTAGCATATTTCATTCTCAAAAGAATGGAAAAGACACTATTCAAACCTAAGGAACTTTTACCTTATGGTATGCTTTTGACTAGGTTATTCAAACACGTTGTGTCAGTTTCTCCCGAGCTAGCTTTTGATCATTATCTCTCATATGATCGAGTCATGTATCCGCTCGCTCCTCACTATGAGCGAAAGCCACGAGCGGATCGTGGCAAGAAAAGACCACGTGAGTCAAATGCTAGTTCCTCCTCCAACACTCAAAATCCACCTTCCTCATCTCTCCAAATCGATGACATTGTCGAAGATAATGATAATGAGTCATCTCATTCCAATCCTTCCTCTCCGTCTCAAAATGTCTCTTCCTCGTCACACAATGTCCTCTGGAGTCAATCAAACACCCTCCTCATGAAAATTATGAATTTAAAACAACCTCTTATCCTAATCCAGAAAAAAAAATCTTTTCAAACCCAACACGAGATCACACCGGGAAGAGTTAAGGTCATTGACAAACCATGAAGAACATGAGAGGAGAATAAGGAATTGAAGATGTTAGCACAATGTTTAAGTGACTATTATTACTATTATTTGCTATTATATTATCTTTCTTTTATTAGAACTAAAACAATACATGATAACTTGCATATGTTGGGATAGATTTTAGAATATTTTTTATCATCCCATAAATGCTTTGCTAGTTGAAAATTTATGTTCTTATGTGAATCATCTTGAAGCTTATTACCTCTACATGCTTAGGATAAATGATTGATGAAATGTTGCTTAAGAATTTAGTTGATTTTTGGCTGATAAAGGTGTGATATTTCTGAAAATGAAAAACAGAAAAACTCTTGTACCCTCCAAAAACGGCCCCCTTTAGATATCAGGCGGCCCCCTTACGTATAAGTGGATAGCCCCCATCAAATAAGGACCGCCGTCAGAGAGGGAAATCAACATTTCGAAAAATTCTCTTTTCTGTAATTTTGACCACCATACTCTTTGACATTGCTAGAATTGTCGGGAGGGGGGGGGGGGGGGGGTCGGGGGGGGTGGTGGGTGAACACACAATTGAGACACTACGAACAACTAGGCGAACCTTCATCTCCAACACCATGCTTTGCATCCTCCTCTTCTTACTTTCATTATTTAAATTTCCATCTCCTCTCATTGTTCTCGTCACACAAGACTTCCTCATTATATCTTCCTCCACACAATGTCCTTGCTCAAATCTATCAACCCTGAACCTTAACTAGAAAACCCAAGGAAGTCGGTTCTCAGTTTTGGAAGCTAAAGACACCTTTACCAAAATCATCACCCACTCGTCACAATAACTCAACACCACCACCTTAAAGAAACACCACTCACTCCATTTCACCACCTATGAACTACCCACAAAGAGATCAAATCATCCACCAACTCTACACCGTCTCCTCACTCATTGATTCCCAAACATCCACACCATCCTCCCACCCCTCCAATAGTTTCAACCTCCTACTAAGCCAAGTAGGTTTGACATGCTAGTTTTTGTCACCTTGTCGGTACACCCACCAACCCACTTGCACTTATTGTGGAAAGAAATTAATTTCATTCAATCCTCAATCACCCGTCTCATACCCTAATCACAAGTCCATCACCAAAATGAGTCACCATCTTCTTCGTTCTCACTCTTGAATTAATCACACTCTTATGATTAATTTGCTTTAATAAAAGTATCATATCTTTGAATATCTCATCCTTTAAAGTCAAAAACAACTCCAACTCTATCTTCATTAGATCTATAATATGTTATGTCTTGAATTGTCCTTATCTTATGCTCGTAATCCTCATATATATAGTCCTTTTACCATATATGACTTATCTATGAATTACAAAAGGAACGTTATTTATGCTTCTAAATGTGTGGATTGAATCCTTAAGATATTTGTCATGCTATGGTTGTTTAAACAACACTTGTACCTCTAATCTTGTTTTATAGCAAACAAATTATCGTAAGATCGATCCCTTGGTGCCCCGACAAGGGGACCTTACCTCAATGGTGGAGTTTTGTTATCATCGATTTTCTTTCTCTCTACTCAACTCGACGATCAACCTTTTTGGATTCGACAAAAAGGGGGAGAAGTAGAATTAAACTCATTAATAATTTATAAACTTCAAAATTTTATACTAAATGAGTTTATATTTTGTCATCATCAAAAAGGGGGAGATTGTTAATACAAATAATGTCCAAAAACGTTATTTATATTTTTCGACCTCTCAATGTTTTGATAATAACAAAATGTGAAAACGTTTACGATAAAATTAAACAATATAAATTAACTAATCATAAAATCTATTTCTAGGATTAAAACCGTCCTAATGTAACGAAACACAAATCATTAAACATGATTAGTGATCAAGAAAATAATTTTTTCTTAAATCTTATACTTCCACAAAAATGTTTTTATAAAAATATAAAAACAAATTATTTATTCATTAAAAGAAATGTTTTATTAAAAACATAAAATTTGAATTTCAAATTTCCCCCCCCAAAATGGAAGGTTCCATAACAGATACAACCTTCACCACAAAAGGACAAAAAATGGAGCGGAGTCTAGCGGCGGCCCCCTTATAGGGTCGGCGGCCCCCTTATATATAAGGGACCGCCGCCAGCAACGGTCATTTTTTTGTCCCCTATAAATACTGGGCCACCCCATTTCAAAAACAGACTTCCTCTTGCCAAAAATTCTATCAGATCTAGTTTTCTCTCTTTTTCCTTTCTTTCTAAAACACATATCTTGATCACTAACATTCCTTGATTTTGTTTCAAGTGATTAATTCTTTCTTCCTCCCTTCTTCACCTTCTAATCAAGTGCAAGAGAAGAACAATCGTATTCTTCTACATACGAATTGTTATCAAGTGATCTCTCTCTCTTTTCTTCTTCAAGATCACAAACATTCATTACATTTGTTTTGTGTCGTTGTATAAATTGGATCGCGTGTAGATCCAAGTGTGTATATTGTATATTGGTGTGATTTGGATTGTGTGTCAATCCAAGAGTGTATATCTTGTGAGTGTGTGAAGAGCTTTCGTGAAGTCTGTGATTGTTCTAACTAAGATTTAGGAACTCGACATCTAGCTTATGTGTCGGAAAAGTAATTAAGCGACGTGTAAACGGTTTTTCTCCGCCTAAAGGGAGCTTTGACAAAGTGACTCTCAAGTGGAGTACTCAGGGAGTGATTAGGATGAAGAGGTGCATCGTTGCCGAACCACATATAAAAGTAGATGGGAGAATAGAAATGACGATACAAGAACAAGGAATATAACAGATCTAGAGGTGGGTATAAGTGAAATAAATGTATAGCCATAATTATTAGAGAATAAAGGAAGATAGATGGGAATAGATGTGTGTGCTGAAAGAGAATACACACAACTTTACAAATGTGAGCTTTCACCCCTGCCCATAGAAGTAAGGAGTGGGTAATTTATAGTCCTAGTTGACACACAACTATCGTATCTTGTCATTATTAGTCCCTATGTGTCACTCTATACAAAGTAAACTAATGTAATTACTGTGTTTTCACCATATTTTAAGGCTAACAATCTTCCCCCAATATGTGGACACATACGAAATTACTTACAATGTTCCTAACAAGTACAATTACAATAAAATAATGTCTTCCAAAGCGCTTCCAAAGTTGAAGTTTTGTCTAGAGAGTTCTTCTTGGTCCTTGAAAGCTTGTATTCCAGCTTGGGATCTTCATGCCTTTACTTGTTAGGACCAATTGTAGTAAATGCATGATTGAATAACTTCCCCCCAATTCAAGCAGCACAGGTCTTGAAAAGCTTTCTTCATAGACTTCTTTTTGGCGAAGTTTCTGAATCAGCTTCCCCCCAAACCAACATCCCTATCTTAAGCAGATTCTGAAACTTTGATGTAGCATGAACAATCTTCTACTTGTCATTGACGTGCACAGCGGAAATTTGTAGAAGTCAAACCACACCAAATACTCCTGCTTCTTGTCATTAGGGCTTGGTGAATATTCGTTCGGGGGTGCATGCGAGAAATCAGCAACAATTCTTCTCACGTATGCAGAATACTTCATAAACCATACTAAGTAAAGTAGTCTACACTACTTCCCCCTGGAAGTTGACACGGTAACATCAAAGTCAACTAAGTCCCGGATGTACACATTTTCCCCCATGATGGTTGCGAACTCTCGGAAGCATCATTGTCGTGTACGCCCATATACTCGAGAAGTTCTTGTCTTAAGCACAAATCTTGAATCCCAAACGAACCATTACCCTCTTGTCTTCAGAAACCGTAGAGGAGATGAAGCAAGAATCAAGAACACTTGGTATAATCAAGGTCTTGTGAATGAATGGACTGTGAAGTATCTTATGTCTTGGAATAGCAACAAAAATACCCGAGAGAATGCTGATTACGTCTCAACCTCTGAATCTCTGGGCTAACTTACAAACATCGTATTCTGTCGACTATATTGTTGAGATCCACTTTGGTGAAGTAAACCCGATATAACTAAACATGAAAATGAAAGCGAAATCCCCTAAATTTGTTATCTTAGCTTGCCCTGTTGGTTGATTGAAGAACGGTGCAAATTAAATTCGTAAGTAGCATCTAAACCCCACCGAAAAATTATAGGAAGTACCACTACCACATGAAATTACCACATCGACATCTGCGTGTTAACACTGAGTACTACGAAACGTAACTCCTTTAAGTGATAGTTAACCAGGTCTGCAACCAACCACCCCTGACTGTTGGTAACTAGATAATTCAAGTCATAATCATAAGTTGTATACGTTCAAGCAAGTCATCAATCGATAGAAAATAGATGAAAGACTCGATGATAAAAATAAGTAGACGCCTTCGTGAAATCTAACTTCAAGTTCAAACAAGGGATACCAAATCAACTTCGTGAACACTTGTCATCGTAATTTGAATCTCTAGCCGTTTGTCATTTATTGAATCTTTTCAGGATCGTTTTAGCGTTATGTATCATGTTTGTTGTTGTTGTTGTTCAAGAATGCTCGTTAAACTAGACAAATGTTGTGTTTGAATGTCGTCAACGGATCTACATTTGAGTAGTGAAGTGAAGTTGTGAAGTGAAGTAATGTTGTGAAGTGAAGTGAAGTGAAGTTGTGTGGTGAAGAGAAGTTGTGAATTGTTGTGAAGTAGTGTGGTTAGTTGTGATAGATTGGTTCTAGCTAGGATTAGAACTTGACATTTGGCTTAGTGTCAGAAATCGGTGTAAGCTTAGTTGTGTTCGGTTTTCTCCGCCTAAAGGGAGCTTGTTGACTAGTGAAGTAACTCTCGAGTTGGGTACTCGGGGAGTGAAGTAGGGCGAAGAGGTGCTTCGTGACCGAACCACTATAAATCATCGCGTCCGGTTTGCACTTTCTTTTACTTTTTGCTTTACATCTTTATTTACCTTATCGCCTTACATTTATATTTGCATTAGATCTATATGTGTGTTGATTGTTGCTTATATTGTTTGGATGATGATTGTGTCATAGATAGAAGTTAACATTGTGATTGTGCTTATATTGCTATGACATGTTCTAGTGGATATAGATGTATTATTCACACTTATCATATTGCATCTAACTTGATGGATAATTTGATACGAAATATTTTAAGTTTTTAAATGGAAACGTATTCACCCCCCCTACGATTTCCACAATTGGTATTCTAGGTCATTATGTATTTGAGTCTCGGTCAATCAATTAGTTAACGTTGTAATAGGAAAGTATCAGGAATCGGGCTCGATAGTTAATCTAATATTGTATATGTTTCGGGTTTAATCCCAAGCAAAACCCGAGCCCGGGTCCTAGTCAAATATCCCGAACGTCACTTAATGTGTCGGGGTATATAAATAACTTTTCCACCTAGGAAAAAGTTGTTGGTTCATTAATAAAAATTCCATTTTCTTCTTTCTCAAATTTCTCTCTCAACTCTCTCTCCTCTTTCTCTCTCTAAATCAACTCACTTTCTTTATCTATTTTCTTGATCGATTCGTGGTTTGTTATATGAAGTGAAGTGTTATACGGGATCTCAATCGGCATCTGAGCATCAAGGGTGGAGTCGTGTTTGAATTTGTGGTTGAAAAATCATCAAAAAAAAATTGTGGCTGTTTTTATTGTTCAAATAATACTCCAAGAAAAAATCAAGATTTGATCTTTGTTTGTGGTTAAAAGTGTTAAAGATTTGTACTTTCGGGCTTAGATCTATCCCTTGCATCATTACTAGGTGGTTTTAACATCATTTCGTAGCTTTCAAGAATGTTTGATGATTTTTTATTTTTGCGTTTTGACTCATGAAGGGGTGTTCTTGATTGCGTTTTGCTCATAGACTGGTTTTGGTCATTGCGTTTTGCTCAAGATTCGTTTTGGTCATTGGTTTTGCCTCAAGACTGCATTTTGGTCATTGCATTTTGCCTCAGACTGCGTTTTGGTCATTGCGTTTTGCCTCAAGACTGCGTTTTTGCCCTTAAGACACTGCGTTTTTGCCTAATTTTGAAGGACTCCTTATACGTTTGGCTAGGGGAGACTCTGTCCATTTCATTTCTTGGTTGCGTTTTGTCTCAAGAATTGACTGCGTTTTGTTAAATAAATGCGTTTTGTCCATTGAAAACCCTTGTTTTGAAAACCTAATTTCCCAAAAAAAAAAATCGAACAATTTGGGAATCTATTAATCATTGTCTAAACATAACAAAACATCAAATCAAACAACAAACAAAGGACTTAAAAGGACTAATCATTCAACAAACACACATTAACATCAATCGATTATTCATTCACGGTTTGTCTATTGATTTTGTAAAATCCCGTTAATTCACTTATCGGTTTTAATCATAGACGTGTAAAATCCTGTGAACGTGAATTGCATACAAGACCACAACTTCAATCACATCATATCCACTTAAGATCCAACAACTTTCAAACTTCATAATACATATTCATTCATTCTATGTCTACTCAGTCAATACATCCTCTAACAGATAGTCAAATGCACAACAATATCATGGCAGCTGGTTCAAAAGATCGTCCACCAATGCTTGGACCAGGAAGATATTCACAATGGAGATCACATTTTCTACGGTACATTGACACGAAACCAAATGGTGAGGGACTGAGAAAAAGCATACTATCTGGTCCCTACGTGCCATACTAGTTCAAGCTGTTGCTGCAACAGAAGGTAATCCTACAATACTACACATACAATCAATTGAACAGTTTTGAACATGACTCTAGAGAACAAAGAAAGACACTTTCTGTTGAAATAAGAAAGCATTTTTCTTACTTTTAACTGGTATTGGAGATGATATCTTTTCCTGTTGATGCTTGTAAAACAGCGAATGCTGAGATGTGGATAAGCCCATTGAAAAGGCTACTACAAGGTGAGTCATTGAACGTACAAGAGTTAAAGTCAATCTGTTCTGGGGATTTGGGGAAGTTTACTTCTCGAGTTGGAGAATCAATGGAGTCTGTATTACTCACGGTTGTATTAACTGGAATGATTTGACAAGGAACACCTTGCAAGTTACTTACAATGCAAGTGAATGTTCAATTTCTTCAACAACTTCAACCAGAATGGTCAAGATTTGTGGACGGTTGGCTCTTAGCAATCAAAAGAATAGACACCATCTCTTATCACACACTTTTTGACATTCTGAAGCAGTATCAAAAATGAAGTTAATGATACCGTTGCTGAGAGAATAGCCAACAGTGAAAATCAATTACACTTCTTGCGGTGGCTTAACAGACTCAGATAGTTACTATCAAGCACCAAAAACCTCAGAGAACAAATACAACTCATCCTTCCACAAAGACCAAATGCATCTACCAGCCACAAAGAAAAAGAGTTCGCCCCAACCAGTCTCACCTCATTCTGAAAAGTCAGTATTCTGAAGAGACATTGATCCTGAACAAGCTCAAGAGGGATAAGGATATGCAAAAGAATTTGGCACTCCTTGCAAAGTATTTCAAGAAGCTCTACAAACCTACCAACAACAACCTTCAAACTTCTTCAAACTCTAAGAACAAGACTGAAGATACCACACCAAGGTATAACAACGATAATCAGTCAGGGCAGTTTGGGAATCAAAGGACAATGACAGTTGCTGGGGCTAGGGAAAAACTGTAGGAAGTCTGGTTAGTGCACAGAAAGGGATTAATGTTGCTTTACTGCATGGGATTGGGGCACTATGCAAGGAATGCAGTAAGCCCAAAGAGGTTAAAGATTACACGTATCACAAGGAAAAGATGATGATGTGCAAACAAGCTGAACAGGTGTTCCACTGCAAGTGAGCAAAGTGATTGGCTAGCGGACACGGATGAGAGATTGTATGAATAGGAATTGGAAGACATTATAGTTTCATGGCAAAGATTCTGGAGTCTTACCAGAAGATCAAGTTTAACTGAACAGCCATTGGAACAAGTTACAAAAACCATGATGAAAATAATGTGTTTGCAAATGAAGACGACATTCTGACAACCTGAATCCAATAATGACACATATGTTTTGGAGAGGATGATAGCAATGTCACTTCCTAATTCATCAAATTATATGTATTTAATGATAATCAGGTTGACCAATATGCTACAGAATGTGAGAATGAGCGGGTTGCGCTTGGTAATTTAACTCTTGATACTGAGGATAAATACAAAAGGATTTTTAAAGAATCGAGACTTGTATTAACGGGACTCATAAGACAAAATCAAGAATCGAGACTCATAAGACACAATCAACCCATAAACATACCACCACACAAACAAACTAACATTAATCCCAAACGATCTTGATAGATTCACTTAAATGAACAAAATGGCTTGAGAGTCGGAATACAATAACATGTGATTCGAAGTTGGATGTGGTTATCACTTATGTGTGATTAAAGTTGAATTTCACAGAGGCGTCTACTTACTTCATCATCGAGGACTTTCTTCTATTTCTATCGATGATGAATTGCTTGAACAGTATTACAGTTATGGATTAAGTCTTGGATTATCTAGTTTCAAGAAGTCAAGGGGTTGGTTGGATGAAGACCTGGATAACTATCACTTAAAGGAGTTACGTTGTAGTACTCAGTGTCACACACAGATGTCGATGTGGATAATTTCAATAGGTGTTGTACTTCTTATACTTTTGATGTTGGGTATAGGGTACTTAGAGATTTCTATCTGAACCGTCTCTTCAATCAAACAACAGTGCAAGATTATAGTAAACAAATTGAGGGATTTTACTTCAGTTTCAAGTTTGATATATCGGGTTTACTTCACCATGTGATCACGACAATAGCCTATAGAATACGAGGTTGGTAAGTTAGCCAGAGAGTTTAAAGGTTAAGATGTAATCAGCACTTCTCACAGGTATTTTTGTGCTATTCCAAGACAAAGATACTTCACAGTCTAAGCAAAATCTTTAAAGTTCTTCGATGACATTCATTCACAAGACCTTGATTATACCAAGTGTTCTTGATTCTTGCTTCATCTCCTCTACGGTTTCTGAAGTCAAGAGGGTAATGATTCTTTTGTATATCAAGATTTGTGCTTATGACAAGAACTTCTCGAGTATATGAATGTACACGACAATGATGCTTCCGAGAGTTCGCAACCATCATGGGGGAAAATGTGTACATCCAGGACTTAATTGACTTTGATGTTACCATGTTAACTTCTAGGGGGAAGTAGTGTATACTACTTTACTAAGAATGGTTTGTGAAGTATTCTGCAAACATGAGAAGAACAGATGTTGATTTATCGCATGCTCCGAAACGAATATTCAACCAAGCCCCTGATGATAAGAAGCAGTGGGTTGTATGGTTGTGGTGTTTGATGTGGTTTGACTTCTATAAAATTCCATTGTGCACTGTTTGATGAGAAGTAGAAGATTGTTCAGCTACATCAATGTTTCAGAATCTGCTCAAGATAGGGATGTTGGTTTGGGGGGAAAAGCTGATTCAAAAACTTCGCCAAAAAGGAGTCTATGAAGAAAGCTTTTCAAGACATGTTGCATGAATTGGGGGAAGTTAATCCAACTCATGCATACTTACAATCGTTCCAGTACAAGTAAGACAATAAAGGATCAAGCTGGAATACAAGTTTCGAGGACCAACGAGAACTCAGAAGACAACTCAGCTTTGTGGAAGCACTTTGGAAGACTGTTATTCAATTGTATTTGTACTTTTTGTTAGGAACAATTGTAAGTATTTCCGTATGTGTCCACATATTGGGGAAGATTTTTTGCCCTTAAATATGGTGACAAACAGGGAATTACATTAGTGTATTTATAGCGTGAAACATAGGGGACTAATAATGGGGGGGACAAGCTACGATAGTTGTGTGTACTGGACTTAAATACCCCCTCCATACTTCCATGGAGGGTGAAGCTCACTTTTGTAAAGTGTAAAGTGTCTGGGTGGTGTTCTCTCCTAACACACAGTTCTCCCATATCTCATTTGTTGTCTACTCTAATAAACATGGTTCTCATTTTTCTTTTCCATTTTACCATACCTCTGGATCTTGTGTTCTAAGGGTGAATCGTGATAACAATTGTAGGATCCCGTTAACACTTTACTTCATATAACAAACCACGAATCGATCAAGAAAATAGATAAAGAAAGTGAGTTGATTTAGAGAGAGAGTTGAGAGAGAAAATTGAGTAGAAGAAATGGAAATTTTTATTAATGAACCAACTACTTTTCCTTGGTGGAAAAGTTACTTATATACCGACACATTAGTGAGGTTCGGATATTTGCTTGGGACACGGGCTGGGGTTTTGCTTGGGATTAAACCCAGAATCATATACATTATTGATTAACTATGTAGGCCTGATTCCCGATTACTTTCCTATTTACAATGTTGAACTATATTGATTGGACGAGACTTAAATTACTAATAAACGAACTTCATGTTCGATCATCGATATTTTGAGGCTAACAATCTCCCCGAAGTGAGTTCATTGATGACACTCCTTCATGAGTTCATGAGATTTCTTTTGTCGTTAAGCTCCTGTGGTCTTGGTCTTTCTCTTTGTTATTTGTTGTAGGCTTGTTCCTTCATGCTTTGCGATCTTGACTTTGAGCCTTCGTCATTGTCTTTATCGTCTATGCCATCTTGCGATCTTGAGTATTTGACCAACATTCTCATACTGTGCCTCATCTTGAAAGCTTCAAATCAGAGTTTGCGGAAGTCTTTGTCTTTAAATCTTGAGCTTTCATGGATAGTTTGTCTTTGTAGAATGAGCATGGAATATGTGGTAAATGAATCGACGTTGGTTTGATTGGGATACCGTTCACCACCGTTTAACTGCATGTTTTACGTTAGTGATAATGAGGAAAATATTGATTTGAATCAATTGGATCGATTACTTGTAAAAGCGTTTTTGTAACACATCGAGAGTGTCATGTTTTTATCAAAATTCATCAACCGTCAGTTCATTTACTGGACCAAATCGATATCCAGTTGTCACAAGTTTGATTCATATAGAATCTCGCAAGTCACCTACCAAGAGCTTGTTTGATGCTGGCTCAAGCAGGATTTCCATCTTCATTGTGAATAATAAGTATCCACCGGATGTTCTGACACATATCACAATGTTATTGCGTAGGACACTTGTTAACTGCTTGTAAAACTTGATGATGTTCAACAAGTGTTTGAAATGGTGGAATGTGTCCTAATGAGATTTTTTATTGATCTCTCTTGGTCTAGACTTCGATTAGTGCATTTTGGTTTTACGAGGTGAAGGAAGAAAAACGATATTGAAAAGATGATGAAATGGACAAACAATTAATAGTTTTTAAATGAAACTGTGTACACTCGTATTCAGTCATTAGACCATTCATATGTTAGCACCCAAATTGCTCGACCTTATAATGTAGACCAATTTACTAATCATAAGGTACCTCAAGAAAGCTTAATCTGACAATGCCCTTATTTGTATGAGATCTCCATATGATAATTCTGTTCATGCTAAACAGATTTTCCCTGATTGGGAAGAGGACCATGACTCTTGCAAATGAGAAGTAGATCAAAATTGAATAATGATTATGTTAAATCCATATGATTACACAAGATGATTGTCTTATGAAATTTTCAAAAGCACCCTCACTGGAGTATCTTTATCAGTTGGAACGCGCAAAAGAAGTTAGGAAGACAATGTGGAGAAAACCGTTTGTTAGAACAAAACCAAACATTGCTAAAAATGTTGCCTTTCTACCCGTTTCGAAATCCATTAGTAAAAGTAGACAAGTTTTTAATGACATGACATTTAAACATTAATCAATTTAGAGAAATGGTTGATCAAGCTTAGTTTAAAACATACTAGTGATATTTCAGGGTGCCAAATGCTAAGATATGGATGTTTTGATAAAAACCTTATTAATGCCTCTTTCCATAATAACTCAAAATGATAGTTTTCGTTTTGAACATGAACTTAAAACAGAAATGCATGAAGATTATGAGTACGTTAAATCCCTTGAAAAAGAGGTTGACGAACTGGAATCAGAAAAGGCTGATTTTTCAAACATAGATGATCTACTTCTCGATAGAGTGGTGTGTCTAAGGATGTTAGCTATGTTCATATTGGAATTCTTTGTATGATTGATATGCTTATGCTGTATTACAATTTTGTATCTTCATAAAGTTCAAAGGATGTGAATGTCTTGCACAAAAGTTTTCCAAAAACTAACTAAATTGTCAACAAAGAAGTTATATAAACTTTTAAAGAGTTTTGCTAAAACTTCGAAATATACTCGAATTTCTCCTTAAACTTGCTTTTCCAACCATGTAAAGAACAAATGATTAACAACTCAGTTTGCAAAGAAAAATGGATTCAAATGTATTTCGAAAAAGAACGTGACCTTATCATGAATACAGGGATTTGATGCTCAAATGGCAAGACAAGACATAGCCATCAGTGAGTTAAAGATAACTCATGAGAAATGCAAAGGAATGGTCTGGGGAATAACTCAGTTTGATAATCCATCTGTATAGTTTTTTTATTATCCGACGACCAAATTGCTCAACGGATTCCAAATACCCTTCAGTTTTAAGAATAACCGACTCCCATTTTTCATATTCTCCTGAAATAAGAAGTTTTCAAACCAAAATAGTCGGTTAATAAAAAATAATGTGTCGGTTGGTTTGTTTAAACAAGTCCACTCACAAAATTTGCTCTGAATAGAAAACAAGCGGAAATACACTCGAATGTGCTTAAACCAGGAATGTATAGAATTGCCACTACCACAACACAAAACAGAGAACCGCAGTTGCCTTATGCTTCTAGGAATACTAATCCTCACGTGTCTAAATCTTCAGGAGTAAATCACACTACTAGTGTTAGCAGACCACAGCTTAAGTGCTATCAAGTTAAAGATAAGGTCGTGCCAAACAATAGTCAAGTAAAGTTTAAAAAGAAGGAAGTAGAAGACCATCATAGGATTTCTAGTATTTCTAAGAAAACAAAGTCTGTAACTGCGTGTAATGACAGTTCAAAATCCAGAACTTCGAATGTGAATGTTGTTTGTGCTGAATGTGGAAAATGTGTGTTTAATTCTAATCATGATGCTTGTGTTTCTAGATACTTGAATGACGTGAACGCTAGAACTAAGAAGCCTAATGTAGTGCCTATTAGTGCTAGTAAACCCAAGAGAAAAACGAACAAATCTGTTGCAACACCCCATAAGAAAACAGTTGCATCAGATACCACTATTCAGAAATCCAAGAGTTACTATAAGGAGTTATATGAGAATACAAATCAGGAATGGAAATGGTGGATAGCTAAGAAATGTCCATCAGGATATAAATGGACACAAAAGCCACATAGGACCAAAAAGATATGGATGCCTAAAATCAGGAAAGAGGATGTATCAACAAGTATTAGTCCCACTATAGACATTGTCTCTAGGATTACTAATGTCTTGAAGATATCAAATTCCTTAGGATCCAATTTGTCCAATGTTCCATCATCCTCTAATTCTCTTGCAGATTGTACAACTCATCTAGTCATTGTTGACTCGGATTGCTCAAAGCACATGACGGGCAATCGCAAGCTGTTGTGGAGAAATTTCTTGGGTTACTGTTCGTTTGGAAAATGATTCATTTTGCTCAATTCTTGGTTATGGAGATCATGAATCAAAGGAAATGTCACGATCAACGGTCTTTATTACGTCGAAGGCTAAATCACAATCTTTTTTCAGTGGTCATTTCTGTTGATGGCGGATTGGAGGTTGCTTTCAGGAAATTACTTGTTTTATGAGTAGATCTTTATTTAGGGAATATGATTTAATAACTGGGTAATCGTGGATCGATTCTCTATAAAATATTCTCTGAAGAAACAACTTCATCAACTCTAATTTGTTTCATGGCTAAAGCTTTACCAACTCAAGCATGGTTATGGCATCGAAGACTTTCCTATCTTAACTTCGATTACATCACCTTACTCTCAAAGAAAGATATTGTGACATGCTTACCTAAGTTGAAATATGTCAAGGATCAACTTTGTTTATCTTGTGAAATGAGTAAAGTAAAAAGAAGCTCATTTAAGTCAAAAGTTGTTCCAAGTTCCAAAGGAAGGTTGAATTTGCTTCACATGGACTTGTGTGGTCCAATGCGGGTTGCAAGCTAAATGGAAAGTAATAAATTCTGGTGATTGTTGATGACTATTTCAAGATCATTGACTCTTTTTCTTCGTCTTAAGGATGAAACACCAGAAGTTCTCAAAGACTTTCTCACGATGATTCAACGCAATCTTCAAGCTCAAGTTATTAGTGTCCGTACTGACAGAGGCACAAAGTTCTTGAAAAATGACCTCAACTGTTATTTCAAAGAAGAGGGCATGACATCAGTCTTCCACTCTCTCGAACACTGAACAGACACTAAGTTGTCGAAAGACGAACCGCACTCTTGTTGAGGCTGCTCGAATAATGCTCTCAGCTTCTAAGCTTCCATTATCATTTTGGTGAGCAGTTGCAACCGCATGACTCATACTCAAAAAGATCAAGCATCATATCGGTCTCATGAAAAATGGCGAATCACTCATTAATGAAGGAAACCTTTAATAAAACCTCTTTACATCTTTTGGTTGCATTGTTACATAAACTAATGATGGGAAAAATTTTAGATTAGATGAAGAAAAAGGGATCCTTGTCATCATGGTGGGATTTCTACTCTGTCGAAAGGATATCGTGTTTACAACAAGCGAACAGCTTCATAGTTGAGTCCATTCATATCAATTTGATGAAATCAAAAGAATGATGTCTGATCACAACGTTTAGACCTCGCACCACAACGACAAGAGATGTCTGTTGAAAACTGTCACTTTCAGCTCGTTCCTTTGAAAATGTCTCTTCAGGCCTCGTTCCTCAAGGACAGAAGGCGTCAGATTATGACAACTCTGACCCCGTGCCCCCAAGATAAAATGTTGTTCCTACTATAGAAAATACAGATTCGTCACAACAAGGGTTGGAATTTCTCTTTAGTCCTTTACTTGAAGAATATTACAATCTAGCACAGGGTCATGCTGAGGACAACAACAATGATCAAGCTCCAAATGCATCGTTTCAAGAAGTTGAATTTATCAATCCTTTTTGTACACGTGTACAAGAAATTGGTGAGCCTTCCTCACGCAACATTAATAATACCGATGTGCATTCATTTCAACCATAAAGTCATGATTACCGATAGACCAGAGATCATCCATTAGAACAAGTTTGTAGAAATCCAACCATGCCAGTTCAAACAAGATGACAGCTTGCCACAGATCCTGAAATGTGTATGTTCGCGCTCACGGTGAGTATTGTTGAACCGAAGAACATTAAGGAGGCAATGGCTGATTCTGCATGGATCGAAGCAATGCAGGATGAACTTCATCAGTTCGACAGACTAAAAGTCTGGGAACTCGTCGACAAACCATTTGGCAAGATGGTTATTAAGCTAAAGTGGTTATGGAAGAACAAAAAGGATGAAGATCAGACTGTAATTCGCAACAAAGCACGACTTGTAGCTAAAGGTTATGCTCAGGAAGAGGGTATTGATTTCAAAGAATCATTTGCACTAGTTGCTCGCTTAGAAGCAGTTCGGATTTTCGTTGCCTACGCAGCACACAAGTCTTTTCCAATCTATCAGATGGACGTGAAAACGGCATTTCTTAATGGTCCACTGAAGGAGGAGGTTTATGTTGCTCAGCCAGAAGGGTTCGTTGATCCAGATCATCCAGAAAAAGTCTACCTTCTAAGGAAAGCTTTGTATGGATTAAAGCAAGCTCCAAGAGCCTGGTACGATGAACTATCAAACTTCCTGATGTCCAAAGGCTTTACTAAAGGTACAATTGACCCAACTTTATTCAAGATAAAATACGGGGAGGATATTCTACTTGTGCAGATTTACGTTGATGACATAATTTTTGGGTCTACAAACCCTAAATATTCAAAAAGATTTGAAAAGTTAATGCACAGTAGGTTTGAAATGTCCTTAATAGGGGAGATGAAATTCTTTTTAGGACTTCAGATCCACCAGTCCCCAAAAGGTATTTTTATCAATCAGGCCAAGTACGCTTTAGAAATTCTGAAAAAGCATAATATGGACAATTGTCACTCCATTGGTACACCATTGGCTACTAAACCCAAACTAGATGTAGATTTGAGTGGAGAACCCGTAGACCAATCTGATTATCGTAGTAAAATCGGGTCACTCATGTACTTGACATCTAGTAGACCAGACTTAGTGCAAGCAGTATGCTATTATGCACGTTATCAAGCACGACCAACACAAAAGCACCTCAAGGAGGTGAAAAGAATCTTTAAATACCTAAAGGGTACCATTAACATGGGACTCTAGTATCCAAAGGATTCTGGCTTTAATCTAACAGCATTTTCAGACGTTGATCATGCCGGATGCATTGATACTCGTAAAAGCACTTCTAGGGGGATACAGTTTCTTGGTGATAAGCTAGTAAGTTGGATGTCAAAGAAACAAAATTGCACTGCAATGTCTTCAGCAGAGGCAGAGTACGTGGCATTATCTGCAAGTTGTGCTCAAGTAATGTGGATGAGGACACAGCTTAAAGATTATGGCTTCAACTACAACAAAATACTGTTGTATTGCGACTCTCAGTCAGCCATAGCAATATCATGCAACCCCGTACAACATTTGCAAACAAAGCACATCCATACTCGGTATCATTTCATAAAGGAATAGGTTGAAAATGGTATAATTGAATTATATTTTGTCAGAACTGAATACCAATTAGCTGACATGTTTACGAAAGCCCTTCCTGAGGATCGGTTTAAGTATCTTGTCAGAAGGATTGGTATGAGATGTTTGACTCCAGCTGATCTGGAGGTTCTGACAAATGAGACTGCTTGATATCATCATCAAACATCACCATGTACATATTTTTGAGAAAAGCAAAATACAAAAATATAAAACTTCAAAAAGAAAATACAAAATCAGAAAAACAGAAAATTTCCAAAAAGATTCTTCTCGACATGTCTCTTGGAATCGATAACATTTACGTGCTTAGAAATGTCGATTAACATTGACACGGGTGTGTAAATGAAGTTCGAGCGAGAGTTTTCAAATAGTTTCAAAACATGTCATTTCTAATTTTCTAAATGGCTTATGTGCAAATGTCAGTACAATAACCGGGACTTCAGTTAAGGAGAAGGTTTATAACTTATCCTCACAACGAGAAAATTAACGTTTCTCGGTCTTGAGCTGTTCTTACAAGACATTCAATGTTTTTAGCTCAAGAAAAAGGATAGTGTACGTTTCAGTGCGCTTACCCTTAGCGTTAGAAGAGAAGTCCTCTAACATTTGGTTTTTCAAAAAGTTGAACATAATTTTTCAAGAATTTCTCGATGACAATTCATAATCTTTCAAAATTGTGTGTTCAACACTCCAACCCTCACAATGTTTTCAAAAGACACAAATTTTCAATTTGTCCTATCTTTGAGGGGGAGTTTTTCGAGAAATAAAGTTTAATGTTCTTGGATATCCTTCATCAACGACCAGTTCTTTATGTATTCAAAACATTATCAAAGATGTTCCAACCATTCATGCAAATAATATTTTTCCCACGTAATTTTCAAGACAGTTTTTATCACCAAGGTATTTCAAAAATAAGTGTTTTTTATTTAAAATAAGGGGAGATAAATGTAATTAAATTTTGAATTTAATTGATTCAATGTGCTGAAAAGGTTTTATGTTCGATATTATACACCTACAACATCTTAATTTACGACGATTCTGAAGTCATATGGTGGTTAGTTAGGAATCAATCATGATCCAACCAGAACCGGAGGATCTACCCAAGGATATCAAATGATTAGAAATTGCAGTCCTTAGGTATGATTGGAGATGAAGTATATGGGAATAATGCCGGACTAAGATTGAGTTAACCAGAAAACATCACAACAAGTGTAGTAATGACGGTCTTGGTAAGCATTGATGCTGTTGAAAGAATTAAAAAGAAATGTTTGGATAAAGGGTGTAAAGAAAGAAGCCCTTTCCCACAACTTTAAGGCAGAAACCGGGGCGATACATGATGCTGTCAGAATCACAAGTTGATGCTGACATGAAAACGACATCATGGACCCAGTTGTGCAATGCACAACCCTCCAGCCATTCGGGTTCTTAACAGAAACTTGTCTCATTTGTCACGGATGATACCACACGTTAATCTATTGACATCCATTCCGAGATGTTGATATTTGAACAGGTGGCAGTCTGTCTCCAGCCTCCGAGTACTAAAACCAATGCACGATTCGAGTCTTGAGCCAAGAGATCAATCAAAAATCTCGTTAGGACACATTCCCATTTCAAAACACTTGTTGAAACATAATCAGGTTCACAAGCTGTTATCAAGAGTCCTACGCAATATCATTGTGATATTTTCCAGAACATTCAGAGTGATACTCTTTAGTATTCACAATGACGAATGGAAATCCTTCCAGTGTCATCATCAAACAGCACTGCGGTAGGTGACTTGCGAGATTCTATATGAATCAAACTTGTGACAACTGGATATCGATTTGGTCCAGTAAATGAATTGACGGTTGATGAATTTTTGATAAAAACATGACACTCTCGATGTGTTACAAAAACTCTTTAACGAGTGACACGTCGATTGATTTTCAAATCAATTTTCTCGTTTATCACTAACGTAAACCTACAGGTCAAACGGTGGTAACGGCAACCTCAATCCCATTCAAATGCTCAATCTACGAAGACATACTATCTAGAAAGCTCAAGATTTAAAGACAAAGACTTCCGCTAACTCTGATTTGAAGCTTTCAAGATAATGCATAAGTATGAGCATGTTGGTCAAAGACATAAGATCGCAAGATAGCAAAGACGATAAAGACAATGACAAAGGCTCAAAGTCAAGATCGCAAAGCATGAAGGAACAAGTTTACAACAAAGAACGAAGACAAAGACCAAGAACACTCGCCCCCCCCCCCCCCCCCCCCTCTTGAGCTTAAACGACAAAAGCAAATCTCACTTATCTCATGAAGGAGTGTCATCAATGAACTCACTTCGGGGGAGATTGTTAGCCTCAATTTTATTGAGTCAATAAAGGAAGCTCGTTCCCGTGTTCAAGACCTCACTTCGGGGGAGATTGTTAGCTCAATTTATTGAGTCGAACAAGGAAGTTCGGTCACTCTACGATGGAGCTTGGGTCTTTATTGTTAATGTTTGTAAAAGGTAATATGGGATTCGGGCTCGTTAGTTAAATATAATATTTATATGTTTCGGGTTTAATCCCAAACAAAACCCGAGCCCGGGTGCTAGTTATATATACCGCGCGTCACATTAAATGTGTAGGGGTATATATATATTTAGATATTTTTCTAAAATATCTAAATATATATATAGATATTTTCATATGAAAATATCTAGTTTTAATCTTTTTCATAAAATCAAATTTTCTTTTCATCTCTTTTCTCTCATCTCTCTCTATTTCGTCACTCTCTCTCCTTCTCTTTTCTTGTTTTCGTGTTCGGGTTATGAAGTGAAGTATTGAATCGGAACCTACAGACAGAAATTCCCGTTTAACCAGGTGAGGGGAGTCAATCCAGTTACATCCGACAAAAATGCCACGAATGGCTAGGCTGACTTCTTTTTTATTGAGAATCCGTGGTAGTAATTTGATTTCTCATCGCCCCCTCGATTGCCCCCCCCCTCCCCCCCCCCCCCCCCCCCCCCCCCCCCCCCCCCACACACCCCCCCCCCCCCCACCACCCACCCCCCCCCCCCCCCCCCCCCCCCCCCCCACCCACCCCCCCCCCCCCCCCCCCCCCCCACCACCCCAATTTAATCTTTGATTTTTGGGCAGCTTCAATGATTGAAGGTTCTCTAATTCTTGAGGGATCATGACAACATTAGCTCTTTGGTTTACGATCTCTTACATCACACAGCTTTGTCTAATTATCAAGTCCATATCTAGAAGATCAGATTTAAGTGTTCATCTCCTGTTAATTGAGGCATCGTATTTCCTTTGTTCCATAAGCGAAATCTTTGCTTTCAAGTGTTTTCAGTTCTTAATCAGTTTAGTCATAGCATTTGCTCCACCACAACAGCTTCTATTCCAAGAATCTTCAACAAATATACTAAAACCTTTATTTCGAACAATAATGAAGAACCCTAAATGGACAGGTCCGTAATCGTAATGAGTTTTCACGCATTAAGTTTGGACGTTGATCAGATAAGAAGCGTTCCAATGTGATAGAAGAAATATTTGGACATGAATTCATAAGACTTTCGGGATAAGATAAACGGTCAAGTTTGCTCATCTTGGAAGCAGATTTATGACACCAGGTATAAGAACATCCTCCTAAAGGCACTTCTTCTAAGCCCGCATTAGAAATGATCAAGTTAAATGCATTAGCTCCATGCACATTAAAAACCGAACCAAATCTTTTATCTTTTTTCGGACCTAATATAAAGTCCACCATAACAACTAAACTCACTGCCACTGAGCTATCAATGAGAAAAGTAATCCACAAACATATTCTTTTCGCTAGATTTGAGACGGT
Organism: Tanacetum coccineum; assembly: GCA_026074375.1. Classification (NCBI taxonomy): domain Eukaryota; kingdom Viridiplantae; phylum Streptophyta; class Magnoliopsida; order Asterales; family Asteraceae; genus Tanacetum; species Tanacetum coccineum. The sequence goes on along the minus strand of BQNB010007437.1, from coordinate 11,329 downwards.
TCACAAACTAATAAAAAAACTGTGACTTACTATAAAAAGAAAGACAAAAGAGAATATTTTGTACTTTTTAATACATTTTAGAGTAAAGTGCAAAATACATCTATGTGGTTTACGAAACGACCGTCTCACGTACTTCGTCAATATTTCGCGCAGATTTCATCTCTCCGTTAGTAAAATGAGGCACCATACATCCCTGAGGACGAACGATGCAAAAAAAATTTCAGTTAAGTACTAACGTGGGTCTAACAGGAAGGGTATTGTTGTCTTTTTGCTTCCACATGGATGTATGGTGAACCTTTGCTTTTTTAAAAACTTTTTAAAATTTTTTTTAAATTACAATTTTTTATAAAAAAAATTCGTGCGTTATTTTAAAAAAATCATTTTTTCGTACTTTATTAAAAAAAAAGTTTGATACTTTTTTTTTTAATTTCTTAAACTTTTTTTTTAAAAAATTTACGAAGTAAAAAATGTTATTTTTTATACGTTTTCGTAAGTTCTTTTTACTTGTTATTTTTTATAAACGTACAAAAAGTTCTTTTACTTGGTAAAATTTTTTAAAAAAAAAATAATACTTTTTAAAATTAAAGTCTTTTTTTAAATTTTTTTTTTTTTTTTTTTTTTTTTTTTTTTTTTTTTTTTTTTTTTTTTTTTTTTTTTTTTTTTTTTTTTTACGTGAGGAAAATATTTTAATATTATTAAATTTTTTTTAATAACCTACGCATAAAAAAAATTAAAAAAGAGTAAAAAAAAAATTTAATTATTTTTTTTTTTTAAAAAGGCAAAGGTTCACCATACATCCCTGTGGAAGCAAAAGACAAGAATACTCATCTTGTTAGACCATACATCCCACGTTAGTACTTAACGGGGAAAAAATTGCACCGTTCGTCCTCAGGGACGTATGGTGCTTATTTTTACTAACGGAATGGATGAAAGTCTTGCGCAGAAGTATTGGAAGAGGGACATGAGACAATTTTTTAATATAATCCAGGAGATGTATTTTGCACTTCCCTCTATTTTTTAATATTTTTAGGTCAGAGGATACCTGTATCAGTAAACTTACAAAAAATCAACGACATTTATTTATTTTTATGAATTTAATGTACTAGTACTGCATGAAAAGGAAAAAGCACCAATGATGTCACTTCAAGAAATAGACTTGTGGACTAGGCACAAACATCACAAAAAGTTGAACCTTGAAACACCCCTTTAATGAGTCGTATAGAGAACAAACACTTCACGTACATCAAAACAGAGAACTGCTAAATTGTTTGCAGTTTTTTAAGTTTTTAGAAAACTGCTAATTTCTATATTAACAAACATGTACGCTTTTAGCATTTTACCATTATGATGATAAAAATAAGTTACCGCAAATAAAAGTCATCAAGTTGAATTAAACAATCAAGAATTTTGATCTTATTTGCTTTTGCTGAAAAGATGTGAAAATGACAGCTTACATTTTGGTGAAATGTGAGCAAGTAAACTCTTGATAGAATGCTCTTTACTAAAATATAAAATGTTTTAAAAACCGAGTCTCTAATCGACCCGATTGATTTGTCGGCTCATTGGGTTATCAGTTCAGCTACTGGGTCAATTTGGTCTTTCACACAAAAAATATATATTTTTTCCATGATAAAAAAAAATGTATATATAAATCATGAATATTTCATATATTGAGCATAAAAATCATTTACTAACAAATATAACATGTAAAAATAAAATGAAGTCACAAATATATATAATTAACTTACGTTATTTGTAAAAAAACATGGAAAAAAAAACAAAACCCGGCCGGGAACCGAGTTTGCTCGGGTCTCTTTAAATCCGGTTTAATTTGACCCGTTTTTTCGACCGGAACTGGTTCAACCGGTCAGGTCGAACCAGGTTTCAAAACATTGATTATATGACATGTAAACTTTTTAATTGTGTTTTCCCACATGTCAAAGTCAACCGAAAAAAAATCTAGTGCACGATATCAACGTTTATTTGAGATCGTTATTCTTATCTGTTCTGTACGATTGTACATAGACTCGTATCATATTCACAAGGCGCGTTATACAGTATAAGATATATCGTATAAATATGTATGTTAATTATAGCTTATCGGTCTATAGTAAGCAATGAGTCAGAGTTTATGTGTTTATGAACCGGCGAGACCGATGTGTGCGATAATACAATGTGTAATACATTTGCCAATATATGTCTTTTTTCAGAAAATATAAGTACTCCTTATCAATTAGGTATGGTAACTTAGAAAAACACTAGAATCATAAACAAATTATAAAAAAAAAATTGTCATATTTGTTTGTAACTTTCTTTTTAAAAATCTTGTGAAGAATCATGAACTTTAGAATTTTCGTTTGTTGTGACAATTTTGGGCTTCCATTTAAGCCCTCTATGTTATATTGGGCTGGATAATAAGAGCCGAATGAGCAATTACTAAAGAAAAGTTTCATTTCTTAGAAATCATGACTATAATACATTCGATTCAATTAGTTTAATTTGAAAGTCATGTAGTGTAACTTTTAGATAGATCGTACAATTAATAAATCTTCCAGTTACATGCACACCCCTAAAGCGATCTAGCATATCGAGTCCAACACGAGACTTGTTAAATGGCTGTTCAAAGCATTACTGAGTACTCAATATGCCAACAAAGAGTGTTACGATACAAACATGAAAAATCGTTGGTTTTAGCCGTTTTATGTCTTGCTTTGCCATAAGGTTAATTAAACCTATATTCATTACCAGATATAGAATGAGGTTCATGCGAGATAATGTTTAAAATGAGATAGTCTAAGAAGCTAATACGTATGTAAGAAATGGAAATTAGTCCTTTAGTATAAAAGAATATTGTTGATTAACTAAAAAGCATTTTATAATGGGTGGTCACTCACTCGGTTGAAGGGATGGAGCCAGAAAGTTTTGATCGAGGCGGCACATTTTGATGATTTTTATAAATTACACTATAAATTGGTTCTTAGGGGCAGATTAAAAAAATATAAGAAAATTTAAAAATTTTACACTACAGTTTTATTCGCTAGTGGGGCACATGCCCCTTGTGCCCCCTCCTAGCTTGTCTCCGCTCATGGTTGGTACTCTATTTTGGATGCGTCCTCCCATGGTCCCCCCGTTACATGGAGTTGGTCTCTCACTCGTTTGGCCCTTTTTGCATAACTCGGTCTTATAATCGCCCAAGTTCTCCTCATTGTTTGTGTGAGTGTGTTTTTAAATTGTTTTTGTGGGGACATTTTTGTGTTTATGCGTGGTATGTTTTTTTTTTGACCACGGTCGCCTTGGTACAATAACTCGGTCATGCGGTTGGCGCTGAGATGGCAATCACCGTTAGCCGCAGTCTTAGATATTTTTATATCTCTTTGATAACCCTAATGTTCATTGTCTCTCATTCATAAAAAATAAAACGTTTCTTCATTTCCTGTTGTTCACAACTAGGTTTGGGGGGACGGCACATGTTTCCTTTTTCATGTTTTCTTCCATTTAGTAAGCAAAAATGAGTTTAAGTTTTGTTAAGGGAACACCAACTTTAACTTTGAAATCTAGGGTTACAAGGAAATGTATATATGGGTCATTAATCTGGACCTTTTGCTATCGATTTGGTTAGGTATCATTCACTTTTATAGAAATTTTTGGTAATGTGTAGTTTCAAAGTTTTGTACCTGAGAAGATATTAAAGTTGATCCGCATTTCACTATATATATCATCGCCACAAGTATAATGTTTTAATCTAAAGATCGATCATGGATGGATTACCTTCAAACATCATGTTCGACGTTTTTTCAAGAGTGCCAACTACTAAATGTTTGGCTCATTCCCGGTGTGTGTCAAAACTATGGTGTGAGTGCATTGATGATCGTTACCTTGTGATTATTCATGACGAACGAGTTAAGGAGGAACCTACACCCATTTTATACTGTTCTCACTTTTCGTGTAAGAGAATAACCCGCAGCTTATGCTTCCATGATATTAAATCTAAACAAATTACTGGAACTGCTGTCCATACTTATGTGTTGGAGCCTAAAGAAGGCCCTTTTTTGGAGTTTTTGAGCAACAAACCTCTCTCTAAATCTTCATATGTGCAAATTGAAGTCCGAGGTTCTTGCAATGGGCTGATGTGTTTGTCACAAGACGAAAATAATGTAGTAACCTCGTTGGTTGTGGTCCATTCTCTAAGGAAAGAATGTTACGAGCTTCAACCCCTTCCTATGCGTTTTGATAGTTCCATGCTCCGAGAATCATGTGGGCTTGGTTTTGATGCTTCCACCTATACTTTGAAGATGGTTTATGTTTTGTTTAAAGAGTGTGCACCGATAAATAGCCTTGATAAGGTGACAAAAAAGCTATGCACAATGGTGCATGTATTTGGCACAAACTCATGGCGGGAAGTAGCCCAAGTCCCGCCTTAGTCAATAACAAATGGAGCCATATATGCTAATGGTTGTTTGCATTGGTTGGTTAGTTATCTTGACATAAAAACTGAGGATAATAGTGGAAGACCGATAATATGTTTTGATGTAGAAAAAGAAGAATTCCGGTTGATTGATCCTCCGAAAAGAATGTGTGATATATGGAGAAACTAAGTTGTTATTACGATCATTTGGTTGATTTAAATGGTGAGGTTGGATATGTGTGTAGCAGGACGATGGGGGTTTCGGTATTGAAGCAGAAAGAATGGGTATAGAGGTTTTGGGGTGTTGGAATAAAGACGGGAATATGTTAATAAGAGGCAACGGAAGGTATAAGTTTTTCGTTTACAATTCCAAAAGTGGCGTTCTACATAAAACCAGCATTGTTGGTCTGGGCAATGGATGTCAGCCGAATATATTAATGCATCCCAGTAAGTTGTTCTCTGTTATCCCAAAAGCTTAATCCATACACAACATAAGCTATACCAATAAGCAAAATAGTAGAAAGATAGAAAGAAAAGTTGGAAGATTTATTAGAGAGAAACTAGAGAGGTGGAAGATTACACACACACATACAAGTGATGAAATGGTAACCAACACCCTCTCCATGTGTGGAGAGGGTTCTATTTATACCCTTGAGCCATGAGTGGCTTATGGGCTTTTAACTTGGGCGGGCTTGGATTTTCTTGCTTTGACCTGAAACATGGACAATATTAGTTTACCATCCAAAGCCCGTTGAACCCGTCTAGCCTATTACTTAACAGTCTAATTATGACTATTAGACCGATAACATTTTGTTCGACTTTTATAAAATTTAAGGCTAACAATCTCCCCAATGTTGAGGTCTCTTTCTTCACATCTCCGTACCACCGTGACGTTGAGGAGTGATTTTTGACGTTTATGCTTTGCCATTGTTTTGGTTCTTGTCTTGTTTGTGTTGGCTTTGATCATTTTCTCTTTGTGATCTTGATCTTGTGCCTTTATCATTTGACTTTGAGTTCTTTGAGATCGTTATCTGGCCTCTTCTCCTTGACTTGAACTCATCTTTGATATGACTTTCTTGATCAACTTGTGCTCTTGAACCTAATGTCATACGTGTTCATTTCTTGTTTGACATATGTGATTATAAGTCTAACAATCTCCCCAATTGATGATTCTTTATTTGACTTTGATGCTCTTTGTTGGTGGGGAAGATTAGAATCAACTATCTTGACTTTGAATGATTGACTTTGAAAGCTTGAGTATGAGCATGTGGTTTATGAATCCGACTTCACTGGAATGAGGCTGCAACACCGTCAGTCTAAACCTGAATATGATGTTAGACAATAAAAGATGACTATGACTTTGTCATTCATCTTGACTTTGAGTTGCAATTAACCTACGTTTCCCGTTTTATAGTATAAATACTATACCTGTGATCAGGTAGATTCAAAGAATCTCCTTGACAGGGTTTCCAGCTCAAAGCGTAGATCTTCTGATACTGATGTATTAGTTTCTCCTTGCTTGATTGTTCTCATTACCGGGACCGTACTCAAAGCAGACAACACGGTAAGAGTGAATCAGATAGTTACTATCTTTCTGATTAAGTCGTCAATTCATTTACTGGACCAAAATTGATATCCAGTTATCACAAGCTTGATTCATATAGAATCTTGCAAGTCACCTACAAAGAGCTTGTTTGATGTTGGCTCAAGCAGGATTTCTTCTTCATGCGAATACTTAAGTATCACTCGGATGTTTGGCAAGATCTCATGGTAATTCGTTTTTTGTCCTTTTCTTAGATATCCGTTCTTGCACGACACAATTAGCAAAACAAGCATATATTTGGCATTTTAAGCCCGTTTTTGGTTATTTTAACTTGTTTTTAAAGGTAAAAGGTATGTGTAATTAAACACATACCAAGCAGACTGCCACCTATTCAATATCAACAATCTCGGAGTGAGATGTCAATAGATAACGAGTGTATCTCCGTGACAAATGAGACAAGTTTCTTTTGAGAGAAACTCGAATGGCTGGGGAGGGTTGTGCCTTGCATCACTGGGTCCATGATGTCATTTTGAATATCAACAATCATCTTTGTGATTTTGATAGATTATGTATTGACCCAGTTTCTGCCTAAGTTGTTTGGAGGGCTTCTTTTTTTTCACCCTTTATCCATACATTTCTTTTTCATTCTTCAACCCCTTCAATGCTTACCAAGACGTCATTACTAACACCTTGTTGTGATTGTTCCAGTGTTAGCTCAATCTTAGTCGGCATTCTTCCCTTATACACATTCTTCTCCAATCATACCTAAGGACTGCTATTTCTAACTATGGAGTGTCCTTGGGTAGATCCCTCCGGTTCTGGTTGGATCGTAGGACTTATACCTAACCTAACCACCTTATGACTTCAGAATCTTCGTGAAATTAATAGGTTGTTGGGTATGAGATCGAACCATAAAACCATTTTCTGACATTGTTATTTTTAAATACTCCCCCTACACATGTGCTCTGAGATTCGAAATTGTTTAGCACATGAAGGAAAGAGTTGCACTTAGAGTCTTAAAGATCACATTTGTTTATAACATATTTTAATCACATTTTCTCCCCTTATTTTAAATAATAAAACATTTAGTATTTGAAATACCAATTGATTAAAATTTGACATGAAAAATTCCATGGGGAGAAAAATTATACCACGATATTGCATGAATTCAGATTCTGATAGCTCCCCTTCAACAGTATATGTGGGATACCAATATTTATTAAAACTTGACATTGGAATGAAAAATTGATATTATACCACAAAATGTTGAAGACGGAGTGAGATGCCTTAGTGAACAATGTATATTATTAATTGACATTAAGTTTCCACATTTTAATTTCACAAAATGTGTTTGGATACATAAAATTAACATTTATGAGATGTACCCAACACATTAAAAGGCTTTGTTTTAAAAAGCTCCCCCTCAGAAATTGATTCACATAAAATGACATTCTACGTACTACAATTCTTTGAAAATTATTCGAGGAAGGGAGTGTTGAACACACAATTTTAACAAATACCACTTTTTATGGAAAAATACCACAAATTATATTGTAGACAATTTTGACATTGAAAGTTCTTTTTGAAAAATTGTGTTCAACGATTTTAAAAACATGATAGAAGACTTCTCTTCTATTTTAGAGTAAGCGCACTGAAGCGTACACTTCCCTATTACATTCGAGACCGAGTTATGCACTGAAATGTACATAAGTCATAGAGAAAAATTAAAAAATGACATGTTTTGAAAGCATTTGAAACTCCTGTTCGAACTTCATTTACACGCCCGTGTCGATGTTAATCAACATTTCTAGGTACGTAAATGTTATCGATTCCAAGAGACATGTCGAGAAGATTCTTTTTGGTAGTTTTGAAAATTTTTCTGATTTTGTATTTTGTTTTTTTTTTAGGTTTTATATTTTTCTATTTTCTTTTTGTTGGTTTTATATTTTTGTATTTTCTTTTTCAAAAATTTTTATAAATAAAAAATAAAGAGAGAATAAAAATATTTACAAATTGATGTTTGATGGATCAAGCAGATTCAATTGCCAGAACCTCCAGTTCATCTGGAGTCAAACATCTCATACCGAGTCGTCTAACAAGATACTTAAACCTATCTTTCGATAAAGCTTTAGTAAACAGGTCAGCTAACTGTTATCCAGTTTCGACAAAGAATAATTCAACAATACCCTTTCTACTGTACTTTTGAAGTGATAATCTGACATCGATGTGCTTGGGGCGGGGAAGTTGGATTGGATTGCACGGATGGCTATGGCTGCCTTTGAGTCACAATACATAGATATTTTATCAGAGTGGGAAGCCGATAATCTGTAAGACTGAGGGGCTGTTTTCAACATAGAACTTGTGCGCAACACGCAGATAAGAAACATACTCGGCTTCTGCTGAAGACATTGAGGTGCAGTCGCTTTTTGATGAAAAGCTGACTAATTTATCACCTTCTAGAAATTGTATGCTCACCTGTTGTACCTCTTACGTGAATCGAGACACCCGCGTGATACGAATCTAAAAAGCTGTTTGTTTGAAACGGTCTCCTTCGGGATACCAGTGACCCATGTTAATGGAGTCTTTAAGGTACCGAACGATCCGATAACGCGTGAGATGTTTCTCAGTCTGGTTTCGCTTGATAGCGAGAAACAATAACATGTTGTTGTACAATATCTGGTCTACTTGTGTATAGGTACATGGAGTGCTTCCGACCATACTTCGATATTTCGTTTGGTCGACCGGAGTAGCCACTCAAGTAGCATCAGGTGTTTTGTAGCCATGTGTACCAATGCTATCACATGAGGTCTCATGCTTTTTAAGTGTTCTTGTGCTACCTTAGCCTTGGTTTATCAAGATAACGAGGAGATTGGTGGATCTGAATTCCTAAAAAAACAATTTCAGCTCCCCATCATAGACATTTCAAACTTGTTGTGCATTAGTTTTTCAAAATGTTTTTGAATGTTTGGGTCTGTAGAACCAAAAATGATGTCATCAACGTAAATTTGTACAAGCAATATGTCTTCCCCATGTTTAGTTATGAACAGAGTTGATCATAGGAGCTTTGAAGAAGCTGTGGATCCAGGAAATAGGAGAGTTCGTCATACACGCTCCTTGGCGCTTGTTTGAGACCCATATAATGCTTTCTCGGAGATGGTAGGACTTTGTCAGGATGATATAGGTCAAAAAATCCATCTAGTTGGTTTACGTACACTTCTTCCTTCAGAGGTCCGTAAAGAAATGTTGTTTTAATGTCCTTTTGGTACACTGTAAATAATTTGTGTGCAGCATATGCAATGAACAACCGTACAGCTTCTAACCGAGCAACTGGTGCAAATGACTCTTCGAAATCAATTCCTTCCTTTTGAGCATATCCCTTAGCTACAAGACAAGATTTGTTGCGAATGACAGTATTCTCCTCATCACGTTTGTTTTTCCAGAGCCACTTTAAGTTAATGACATTTTTGCAAAGTGGTCTGTCGACTAATTCCCATACATCTAATCGATTAAACCGATGAAGTTCTTCTTGCATTGATTCAATCCATGCAGAATCAACCATGGCTTCTTTGATGTTCTTTGGTTCGGTTCGACTCACGATGAGTGCGAACATGCACATCTTGTCATCTGTTTCTAGATGACGTATTGTTCTTGATTGAGAAGGATTTCCAATGACTTGTTCTAATGGATGATATTTTGTCCAACGTTGTGCAGAAGGATGGTGTTGATAGAAAGTATGCATGTTTGACGAATCAACATGACGAGACGTTTATCTGGATTGTGCATTTTCGTCAAATTGTGCATTTTCGGTATGGTTTCTACTTGAATAATGTTCTTAGGTGCATTGACAGTTGGTACTAGAGTTGGAGTTTGATGTGTTGAATGAGTGTTCAATGGAGGTGGATCTGCAACATCGGTTGTTGTAGAAGTGTGAGTTGTGTTATGTTGCTGACGTTTATCTGGATTATCAGCAGCATGTATAGCGGAAGACTTTGACACAACATGAGAAGTTCCATTGAGTAATTCACTGAACATCTGACTATAAAGCAATTCCAGCTCATTTGACGTTGTTACTGTCTCAGCTACTTGAGGAACATTTTCTTAACTTTGTGGACCGGGACTTAAACTGTCTTGTTCAAGTACCGTTATCAAACATTGTGGACCGGGGTCAGAACTGACGTGATCTGACGCCATTTGAGGCAATTCGTCAAAGTTAACATGAATTGTTTCAACTATTATTCTTGTTCTCTTGTTAAATACCCTGTAAGCCTTTGACTGAGTAGAATACCCAACAAAAATACATGCATCACCTTTTTCCTTCATTTTATCAAGATTTTCACCATCTTTGACGATATAGCAAAGAGAACCAAAGATGTGAAAAAACTTAACTGACGGTTTCCGGGCATTGATTATATGGTAAGGTGTTTTCTCATGTCGAGGAATTACAAGTGAACGGTTTTGAGTAAAACATGTTGTTGCAATTGCTTCAGCCTAGAAGAACAACGGAATTTTAGCGACGCTTAGCATTGTTCGAGCAGCCTCAACAAGAGTACGGTTCCGCCTTTCGACAACGCCGTTTTGTTCAGGTGTTTGAGCAGTTGACATTTCGTGTCTGATTCCCTCTTTTGCAAAGTATGCATGAAGAGTTTTATTAAGAAATTCTGTGCCTTTGTCAGTTTGAACAGTTGTAACTTTAGCATGAAGTCCTCGTTGGACAAGTGTGAGGAAATCAATGAGAACTCCAGGTGTTTCATCTTTGGATCTCAAGAAGTAAGTCCAGGTATATCGGGTTCCATTAATGCTTTCTACCCGCATTGGACCACATAAGTCCATGTGTAGAAGTTGTAACCGTCTTTTTGAGCTCGGGGTAGTCTTAGTGTGAAAAGACTTTCTTTTTGCTTTCCCCAACTCACAAGAAGAACACAGATGATCTTTGATGAATTTTAATTTAGGAAGGCCATTCACAATATTATTCTTCGAAAGCAAGTTTATGGTGTCGAAGTTTAAATGAGATAGACGACGATGTCATAACCATGCTTGAGACGATGTTGCTTTAGCCATTAAGCAAATTGGATTGGGAGTTGTTAAGTCTTACAGAGAAAGTAGAGTAATGGAATACAAATCTGTGCCGCGAGAACCTGTGAGAAGATCATTTCCCTTCAAATCACGGATATAACAAGTAGACTTCCGAAAAGCAACTTCCAAATTCGCTTCACATAATTGACCAACGGAGAATAAATTATGATTAAGCCCTTCGACGTAATAAACCCTGTTAGGTTTATGGAAAAGTGTCGATTATGTGGTTTTATTATATTTTGTTATTAGACTTTATTTTGTTTAGTTTAATATAGCTTGTAATAAGGTATATTATGCTTTAAGTAAGA